>JAGFNK010000145.1:0-112327 GCA_025769875.1 Russula earlei | reverse complement strand
CACATCATTTTCTCGTACAGTCATGTCACAGTCAACTCTTGAATTCGTGAGTTTTACTTTCGACCCTCGAATCATCGTCGCGAGCTATCCCGCCGAACATTCCGTGCTCGGACGCCTTGCTGGAATATTTGATCCCATTGCGGAAACCTCATTCTAACAACCATACATTACATAGAACAGGGCCCTCTATGCCCCTCTCTCAGAAATAGACCCTGTAGTTCAGAACATCATTGACAAGGAGACATGGCGGCAGTTCTCGGTCTCGAGCTCATTGCCTCAGAGGTGCGCACTCCCTCTCCAGTCATTAGTATCCCTGACGCACCTCCGTGCCACGTAGAACCTGACTTCTCGTGCAACTATGGAGGCAAATGGCTCCATCCTGACCAACAAGTACTCTGAGGGTCTCCCCAACGCGCGTTACTATGGAGGCAACGAGTGGATCGACGAACTTGAGATTCTCTGTCGCGAGCGAGCGCTCCAGGCCTTCCACCTTGATCCTGCCATCTGGGGTGTCAATGTTCAGCCCTATTCTGGCTCCACAGCTAAGTACGTCTGGCCCTTCTTCTCACCGCCTGCTATCAATTCACCATCGACCAGCTTTGCGGCGTTGACGCGTTATTGCAGCCCCAAGACCGACTGATGGGTCTCGGCTGCCTGATGGTGGCCATCTCACCCATGGGTACTACGTAATTCTTTTCCCCCATACGTACCTAGGTTTCTCCGGCTCATTCCTCGCAGACAGCCAAAAAGAAGATGACTGCGTCGTCGATTTATTTCCAGTCATTCCCATATGCGGTTGATCCCGCAACGCAGCTTATAGACTACGTTGGTCTCGCCTCGCAAGCGCGCATATTCAAACCTCGTCTCATCATCTGTGGTGCATCCGCATATCCCCGTGATTGGGACTACGAAACACTTCGTAAGATCGCAGATGAGCACGGGGGATACTTGATGGCGGATATCGCTCATACGTCTGGTCTTGTCGCCGCCCAAGAACTAGCTGATCCCTTCAAATACTGCGACGTCGTGACGACGACAACGTGAGTCTCGGCTATTCTTGGAACCGACCTGTCTGAACTCGTCATAGACACAAGACACTTCGCGGGCCGCGCGCAGGCCTCGTCTTCTTCCGCAAGGACGGCGAGGCTCGTAAAGATCTCGAGAAACGCGTGAATGACGCCGTGTTTCCCGCATGTCAGGGCGGGCCCCACAACAACACCATTGCGGGAATCGCGACCGCCCTGTTGCAGGCGGCGCAGCCGTCCTGGAAGGCGTACGCACAGCAGGTGATCAAGAACGCGAAGGCACTTGCGGATGAGCTCCTCAAACACGGGTACAAGCTCCAGACCGGCGGAACAGACAACCACCTTGTGCTCTGGGACCTTCGCCCGCTCAAGCTGACTGGGTCCAAAGTCGAGAAAATCGGCGACCTTGTCGGCATCACCATCAACAGTATGTTTCACCCTCGCATTCTTTTAATTTCTGTTCTCCCGACAAACTGTCTATATCAGAGAACGCGGTGTCCGGCGACTCGTCGGCTCAAGTGCCCGGCGGCATCCGCATTGGCACCGCTGCGTTGACATCACGTGACATGCAGGAGGAGGACCTCCGAACGGTCGCCAACTTCCTCCACCGGGCCGTGCAGCTTTCGCTGTTGGTGCAGAAGGAGTCCGGAAGCAAGTTATTGAAGGACTTTGTGCGTGCGGCGACGGTGCATGAGGAGGGCAAGGTCGGCGCTCAAAAAGTCGCTGAGCTCCGGCGCGAGGTGCGCGAGTTCGCACGACGATGGCCGCTACCCGGAATCACCGGACCGATCACGCGGCCACGGGGGATTGAGGAGGATGATTGACTTATCAGAGGTATCAGAGGCGACAAAAGATTCAACGTCGTGGGCGGGAGGAGGTAGAAAGTGATTTGCCCTTTCTACCGTGAAGCGGACTTCAACATCGTCCGAGCACATTGTTCTAAACGACGTCGATCACACTGTAATACATTGATTAATAATCCTCATGTTTATGAACAAAGCTCGACTGCGCGTTCTTAATCACTCTTCCAAGCAATCCACACGGAGGACTCGCGATGCTGCATTGCATTATTACAACATGATGACGATCACAGGAAGACATAAATAAGACGGTGCAAGCAAATAAAAAAATTGTAGTGCTGAGGAGAAAAGGGGCATGACTTGGATTGATGGAGATGAATGCTTATTGGGCGGATATTAAATAGCGGGGTAACTGGTAAGGAAGAGACGGGGGGGAAGGACGAAAGATCTTTTGTCATTTCATTGAGCAAAATGACCGGGCCCGGATCAGGGGTTGGCGAGGCGAAATTGCGGTGCCCCCATGTTCATCGCTCTAGGTAGAGACAGAAAAAAAAAAAAAATTATGACAATACAGTAAAATAGGGGGAAGTGAGACGTCTGAGTGAGAATGAGGGTGCGAGGGGACGAGAAGGAAGAAGCATGATGTGTAGATTGGAAACCTTGAAGGGACGCGCGTGCACGGATTCGCATGATTGTGAGGCTTGTGAAGGGGGAAAGTCCGAGTAGGGGAGGGGGGGGAGAGAACGTTGGGTGTGTGCGCCGCCAGCTCGTTTACAGAGAGGGCATGTGTTGAGAAGGTTTGGGGTATAGGCGCTCAGCGAAGCAAACGATCCCAAACACAGTTAAAGACTCAGGCCCCAGGGACGCAAGCAAGCGTACCACCGCAACGCCCTGCCTCACTGGACCTGTGAGATGCGCGCCGTACGCAACGGATGGGGGGCCCTCTTCCCGTTTCCCGGAGGAAACATACGGCGGCAGGGAGAGGAAGCCCGGAATATTGCTTATAACAAAAACTGCTGACGTCGATAATCCTCTAGTGACGGTTGTCGTTGCATGAGTTGTGCGGCGCCGCCACCCGAGGGGCCGTTGCTGAGCTCAAGCCCGACCTTCTGTACGATCGAGCGACCGAGCGGCTCGAGCGCAGTCTGCCACGCCGTCGTGCGTCGCCGGCCGTCGAAAATGTTCATCCCACGCTCACCGGCTTCGCCCTCAGGCCCGAACACGAGCACCTTGTCCAGCGCCACGGCGCCTGCCCATACGCAAATGCCAGCCACCGCGCTTGTAGAGCATCACGCACGGACATGTATTGATGCTCGTCCACCGACGGCGCCAGTTCGTCGCCGTCCGAACTTGTGCCATCGTAGTTGTCGTTGTCGAAGGCCGAGTTGTCGAATGGAACGTCATCGTCTACATCAAAGTGGTCTGGGAAAAGGATGTCTGGATCTGGCGGAGCGATGAGCGACTGAGCGGCAAAGGTTGGTCGTGCGGTGTCGAAAGATAGAGGAGGTCGGTCGCGTGATGGGGGATGCCGCTACCTGGCGCCTCTTGATCAAAAACGTAGCGCCAGACGCTACGGCCAGAGTCGGACCTTGATCGACGGAGGAGCGACTCCGCGGTGGAATGCGTGGGCCACGCAAAGCGTGCGTCATTGATAAGTTCGAGTAGCCGTTCAGGAAACTCGTCGTCCGGAGTGTGAGCGGAGATATCATACGCGCGAAGGAGTGCGTTTGCCTTTTTCACGTTCTGACAGATGGCACCGACGCGACGTACTACGGCGGCGGGCGTCCAAACGCTTGCCACGGGGAGCGTACACAAACGATTCGTTAACCGCAGTCACCGATGATCACCTGCTGTATGGTCGATCCAGGCGCTGCGGAATATGGAACGAGAGCCAAGGTGTGTTGATGTAAGATTTGGAAAACCTTTGCGCCGACCCGGAAAGGATGCGTACCGTGCGTATCGGCAATGTGCTGTTCAATTACGCACTGCGCGGTGAGTTTCTCGGAATCGTGGAGACGGTTTTGTGGAATTTCGTCGATTGGGCGTACCTCCGTGACCCCGTCCGCGAAAAAATACCCGTCGTTCACTGCCCGTGAGCCGGAAGTAAAGTTCACCAACTTGTCGATAGGGACTTTACGTAGCTCTTGAATGGTCGTTACGTGAAGCGCAGACATGACTTTAGACAGATGGACGCCCGCAAGCGAAACGCTGGGTAAGGTGTGATCGATAACAGGGCTCTGGACGATCGCACGTGCGAATAGAGGGTACGAGGTGTTCGAAGCGGAGTTCAAGTGGTTGAGAATGTCCGAGGCACCGGTGGATGCGCCAAATACAGTGACGTTGGAACCATCGCCGCCGAAATCCGCGATAAAGTGGTGCACCCACTCCAGTGCACGTCTCTGATCGCGGAGTCCGTAATTTCCAACGCCCTCCTCTCCAGAGAGCCTGTTGTCTTCTAAGAGCTTAGGGCCGGCAGCACAACCCAAAAGACCAAGGCGATAACTTTAGGGGTTAGTGTTAAGCAATAAGATAGTCCAGGGGCCATGGGCGTGACGCTTACTTTATAGTCACGAGGATAACCCGCTTGCCTAAACGGATGCTGCTCTGCACCATGGGACCTCCATCGTAGAGCCAATGTGATCCAGATCCCCGATCGCCACCGCTACGATGACATCGACAAGAGAGGGAGGTCGGTGATCCACTACGTAATGGATTAATCATAAGGAGAGAGCGCACCCGTGTATCCAGACCATGACGGGGAGGCGAGATTCCCGTGTGAGACCACCAGGACAAGTGATGTTCAGGTTCAGACACTCGGATTCGATCTGCTTCAGGTTCTGGCCCAAGGGCTCAGAACCGGAGAGGGCAAACAATTCCTCCTCGATGGTTTTCCCTTTTATTTGCGGGCAGATAGGACTACAGGGAGGTTAATTGTGACGTGTCAGTAGAGGGAGAAGACACGTACCCGTAGCGGGTCGCATCGGTGGAAGAGCGATATGAGGTGAAGAGCTTAGACTGACGAAAACGAGCGGGGACAGTAGCGTATTTGATGCCTCTGTATTGGTGGACCGGGGTCTCAGCCGTAGACAGGACATGTTGGAGGCCCGTGAAGGTTGTCTTGAGGGTCGAATGACGGACCACGGGTTGATAGGCCGGGGGGATGTGGACGCCCATCATAAACAGGGGCTCGAAGTTGGGTAGAGGGTAGGAGGGGAGGAAAAGGATTTATAAGGGGGGGTTGGGATAAAACGGAGAGGTCGTGTCTGAGACTAGATCACCACCCACCCACAAGTGAGAAGATATATCGACAAGACGCACCTCGAAAACCAGCCTCCTTTTCCATATCGGGAAATCACCTCGCGTGCCACGTGACATTCAGGTCCACGTGCCGTGCCGACTGGGCGGGCCCCCGCCCAGACCCGCCATAAGAGACAACAAGTTCCGACCCGACCGCTCTTGCGTTTGCTCGCCTAGAAACAAGAGACGCTGGTCGCAAATTTCAGAGAAAGAAAGCGAGTCAACTGGATGGTTCGGGGACCTCCGGGAAAAGGGAGTTGACACAGGGCATCGCACGGGATGTCGCCACGTAATAACACAGCTGGCGTCACCGATCACAGCCAAGCCAAAGTGCCGATCTCGGTTAGCTTCCTGATGACCAGCCACGACAGTGGTGACTGGATTGAACAGGCCAGACCACGCAGGCGGTGGCATCGGATAAGCCACAACCTTACCTCGTATTACTCGGGTCGTCTCCTTATCTCTCTGCGCCGCATATGTGTTGTAGCCACGGCGCAAGGAGCACCTGACCTGCCGCCATCATCATCGAGCCACCTACCAAAGAAGGAAGAATAAATTTTTGAAAAGGAAAACATTTATATTCCTTTAGATATGTACCCTGGCCCTGGGTTGACATCTATACCACAGAAAAAGTGTCCATACCTAGACACCGGAACGATTGTCGGCTCATCTCCAGGCACAGCAAAAGACGCCAGGATTGCTCACCTCTCACGTTCTAGGAGATGCACTCGTGGCACCAGATGAAAGGACAAATGGTGGCCAAGAACGAACACACATACACGAGCCACGATTTATACAAGCTCCGTGGCTCGTGCTTCACCGCTACCTTCCATGGCCACTGACCATCATAGGTGCCGCAGTCACATCAAAAAAATGACAAACCCCGACTAACGCCCAACTGTCGGAAATCTTTCCCAAAGCATCTCATTTCCGGCCGGGTCAGCAGAACAACGCGAACATCAATTCTTGATGTACGGTCTAGGCGTGGGGAGCGCGCGATAGGAAGGAAGAAGAAACCAACAAAGAAGGGCGCAAAAGACTTTGAGGGTAATGCGAGGGGTGTTGTGTGTGTGTGGGGAAGTGAGCCATGACAATCAAGATATGGTCGACTTATGCACGTGATCAGACCGGGAAGCATTTTCATTCATTTCATTCATGATCATCATGATACTTGGTAATTGCGGAATGAAAACATAACAAGGTAGAACCTAGTGAAGACTGAAAAGCATTTTCCAAACGCGGATATTGATATTCGGTGAGTCGAGGTTACCTCGTCCACATTGGAATTGCGTGGTTGCGCATTTTTTCTAGCTACTGACTACGGGTTCTGTCCATGAAGGTTCATTGCTGCTTACGTTTCAGCAGCCCAAATAGCCACCCGCGCTTCGCCTTGGCGGCCAGAGTTGCGCGCGCCTCGTGCTCCACCTCCTCGTCGCTCAGGGCGCCGCCAAGCGCGTACCACCCAACGGCGAGCATGCTGATCACGGCCGTGAGCACGCACCCGCTCATGGCCAGTATGCCCTTTGTGTGCCACCCGTTATTCTCCAGAGACGGCTCCACCGGCAGGCCGGCCAGATTCGTCGTGGACGCTTGGCCCGCCGCGTTGCCCGAGGCGGGTAAACCTTGTTCGAGGCACTGATGCGCAAGTGCGGCAGGCGGACCTTGCACCGTCTGAGCACTCTGTTGAATCTCTAGCGGCGCCTCGATGAGCGTAACCGCGAGGCCGGCCTCCAGGTGCCATTCGATGTGGCCTGTAAAGCATGACGGTCAGCGCCTGCATGGATTGATGGAGAGAGGGTGGGCACGCACAATGGAGTAGCCATGTGCCAGGGTTGTCGGCAGCTACACGCAGCGCGACGGAACTTCCCGATGGCACCTGGATAGTATCACGACGTATTGGATTCGCCTGACCTTCCACGATAGGTGGGTTAAGCGCCGGGTCACTGGAAGTATAGTTCGTCGCGCGGTTGACAATTTGCACCTTGTGACCATGAAGGTGGCTATAATTGGAGTGGCCGTTGACGGCACGGTGCGGTGAACAGACAAAGAGTTGGACGTACAACGGGTGTTTTCCAGAGTCACTGTTTTTCAGAATGATTTGAAGTGCAGTCAGGTGATCAATGACGAAGCTCGACCTTCCGTATGCCGTCGCGCTCGTTGCGTTGGACCCCAGAGTAAGGGCGCTCAAAACCGAGGGTACCAGCGGCGGGACATACGTAATACCGTTGAACATGGCGCGGTTCGTGCCGTCGGACATCGTGCCGAAAGAAACCACGAGTTCGATTGTTCGATCCACGGGTAGCATCGGCTCGACGACGATGGGGACGAGTGCAGTGTCATTGACATCATGATAGGTGTCCACAAAACCAAAATCAATTTGCGACACGGCTGAATTGTAGGTGATGGACGCGGTTATGTCTAACATTTGCTTAGAGATTGCGATTGCCCATCGGTAGCGGGACCACCAGACTCACTAGGTTGAAGCGCAGCGGGCAAATGGTCAAACATGGCCGTGTCCATGTTCGCATGAATTGCCCAGTTTGAGCTGGTCTCATTTCGGGCGGTGACTAGGACCGAATACCGTTGGGCGACGGTAATGCCCAGAAGGTCAATAGGTGACTCGTTGACGTCCGTCTATCATAAGTGGTTCGCTTTATGTGAGTTTGCGACGTCAAGAACAAAGGAGAGACTGACGCCGTCGGCTTCGATTATGCGCATACTATGACCGTCGATCCAAAAGAAGAACGCGGCAAAAGCGCTGGTGTTCACTATGCGGAGTCGATAGGTCTTTCCAGGCTGAAATGGCAATGTCGCATTCTCGTTGAACCCGACATTGGAAGTGACTGGAGAAGGGTTTGTCCCCGCACTCGGGCCTAGATAGGAGCCATTCTGGGCAAAATATATCAATGCCGAATCTGTCAAGGCGGAGAGGAGTGTAAGCTTCTCATTCCCACGAAGATAAGCCAGTAATCTGGCTGACCAGGTATAGGTTCAACTCCCTTAGGGTTCGCAGTGCTTAGAAATCGTTGGAGCAACGCCGAGTGCTGTCTATGATACCAATCACCCAGAATAACGGTGTATTCGGCATCATAAGAATGTGCTTCGGTTGAAGGGTGAATCACCAAGGGTGCCCGAAGGCCATCAACATATTGACCCTGTTCAGGGTTGATAGACCGTGCAGATGGAACGATAAATGACATACCGATGCATGTGCGTGAACCCAATATGTTCCCCACTGACCTGATGAGTTAATGGGGACGACATAGTCAAATGACTGACCAGGCGGGATTCCACTAGAAACGCCTTAGCAGCAATCGTGCCAGATAATACCATGCTTACCATTGCGATGTGGCTTGAGCACCATCGAACCAGGTTGAGGCATTAAAGAACATGCCGTGATGATGAAGAGTAGAAGGCTCTGAGAGAGAGTTGAGCGCATGCACGACAAGGCTGTCGTCGGTTGTCACGTCAATCGGCGGTGGCCTAAAAAACTGTGTTGTAAATAATATCTCCTATGGGGTGGGTGTCCTGTCGACACTCACGGCCAGGTGTCATTTACACCAATAACACGACGTTCGAAGAGGCCGTCAGGATTGGCATTATAAACATAGGTTATATTCCACCAAACCTCCTTCACCCCTGCAAAGGTTGGGGACGCTAAGGTGAGGAGAAAAGCGACCGTGAGCCGAGAGAGCCACATGGCGGAAGGCAAGGCGCTACGTTAGAGGGGAGAAGAAATGGAGGGAGGTTGAAACGGGCCGGAATGAGCTAACAGGGTCCTTTTGAGCAAAAGAACGATCATTCCAACGACCTTCCGGCGACCTTCCGGCTTTTGGGTTGAACAGGGACAGTCGGGTGATGGGTGAAGCATTCAGTTTTAGGGGAGTGATCGAACCCATGTCGTTATCTGATAATACATTGTATTTGTTCCTAATTGGTTCCCATCAACGCCGCTTATCAGATTACGACAGGGCCTGTCAGATCCTGTCCCCATCTTGTCTATCCCGCTCCACTACACAAAAGCAAGTTGGAGGTGGGCATCCCCGAGAGCCGAGCAGAATGTCGGCCAAAGTCTCCGCGGTTCCGCTCATCAACCGAGTTAGGTAAAGGCAGAGAGAGGCAACACGCGCGTTACAGCCGCCCCTAATTTTTTTTTTCATTCATCGGTACTTGTAAGGAGGAAACGCGGATGGGAAAAATAATCTAATCTGATAAATAAAGTAACCCCCCCGAAACATCGGCCCTGCCGACTGAAACGCTCAACGTCCCGCTTGCTCTCCCCCTTATATTCCCCTCTTCAGGATGTATCCCCCAGGCACGGCCTGCCCTCTTTCTTCTCCCCATCATGGCCGGTACCCTCTTTTCCATCCCTATATTCTTCATTGTCTTCCGTGAGAGCCTCGAAGCCGCGATGATTGTCGCCATTCTCCTCGGCCTCGTGGAACAGATCGTACATCTGGGCCCCCACAACGTGGAGCGGCAGAGTACATCCCATGAGGAAAACAGCAAAAAAGATGGTATCGAAATCTCGTCACGAGAGCGCTTCAGCGACGAGAATGTGGTCCAGCAGCAGAACCGAAGTCTCATTCGCAAGATGCGCTTCCAGGGATGCTCCTCTCTAAACGCCACACACTGCGTGTCCCTGACACGACACCTTAGATCTTTCTTGGCTCTCTGGTCGGCTTTATCATTGCAGCCGCGATCGGTGCCACGTTCGTTGCCATTTGGTTCACCAAGGCGTCCAACCTCTACCAAAAATCCGAAGAACTGTGGGAAGGTGATCTCTTCTCAAAATCTCAATCGGATATTTCCATAATACCAGGATACAGGCACGTTCCGGCTTATTGCCTCAATCTTAATCTTTGTAATGGGTATCACCATGCTCAAGCTGGATGGCGCGAAGACTAAATGGCGCATCAAGCTTCAGCAATCTTTCGAAGAACAGAGTAGGATTCATACTTACTCTCCTGCGTGTGTTGATGCGGCGTTGGTAGATAGAACCGGCACAGCCAGAACGGGAAAGTGGGCCCTTTTCACGCTTCCCTTTGTCATTGTCCTGCGCGAGGGACTGGAAGCGGTCGTCTTCGTTGGAGGTGTTTCCCTCGGCCAGTCGGCGAAATCTATTCCAATCGCCGCCATTGCCGGTATTATTTGTGGTCTCAGCTGTGGCTTCATTATCTACACATTCGCCAGCCGTTCTAGTAAGTATCAGTTCCGGTGCCGGCCCTGGTTTAGTTTCTGATTATCTGGCTCTGTCCAGCACTTTCGGTTTTCCTTGTCGTGATGACCAACTTTCTCCTGCTCATCGGTGCCGGACTCTTCAGCAAAGCCATCAAATCCTACGAGAAGAATGCATACAACCACCTGTGTGTCTTCTCACTCGCTTCGTATTGCCATGCTGGCATCTGATACCCCATGGAGTCTCGGCATAGATGCCGACGACGCAAGAGGAGATGGTCCTGGCTCGTTCGATGTGCATGGCAACGTCTGGCACCTCGACTGCTGCAACGCCGACAACTATTTAGATGGAAATGGCTGGTTAATCTTCGGTGCAATCACGGGATGGACAAACAGTGCAACGAGTATGCCTTTCCTCTTTGATCTCTGCCTTCATCCTTCCCCATGCCCTTTCCATATAGTTGGCACCGTGCTTTCCTACGTATTCTACTGGATAGCCGTCATTGCGACTCTGGTGGTCTTCAAGTGGCGCGAGGGCCGCCTACGAGTATTCGGATTCGAGAGCGCAGCCGGTAAGGCAAGACGCCTTCGCCAGGCAGCGGACGCGGACGTCGTTCATGAGAAGGTGCCCGCGCCGGAAGGCCCGGGCGACCAAATATCCGAACTTCCAAGATGATTCGACCTGTGACAAACCGAAATGGCCGATGATACACAGTCGAGCCTTCGCTTTACGACTTTAGGGCTTCCAATGACACGTCGTGTTGAGGGTATCTGCGATAGAGAGATAACGCTGTTTTCACGCCTTTCTGCCTGGCCCGGACTTTGCGTAAATCGTAATGAATATGATGTCGTTTTGCCATGCTGTTATATGGTATCAGGTCATTAGGAAAGAAGACGAGAAGCGCCCAACGTGGAAGCAATACCGCCGCGATACACATCCTTATGTCAAGGATTCGCAACCGTTAACTGTGCGAACAAGATGGACCCGCGGTGATCCGCCTCGCGCACCAGCAGGGGCCTGCACTGAAATCAATGTATTCTTTGATGGAGCTGTAGGATTATAACTCAGTCTTGTGTATAAAAGACTGTATTGGTCAGTTATCCAACCTATAGAATTATAACTATGTACACTATTAGCTTTAAAGCAAGTGTAAAGGAATTTTTTTCCCTCATAGATTGAGGTCAGTAGAAAAAAACAATTCGAATTATTCACACGGACGGTCCGGATTGTCCGTTCGCGCGGCACTTAGTGGCTGCACGTCCAACATTCTTATTAAATGTTCACTGATCTCACAGCCATCGAAACACGTTCTCTTCTGTTCTCGTGGGTTCCCACGATCGCTCTAGACAGCAGCCGCGCGCGGATTTTTGTTTTCAAAGCAATGTTCACCACAGGGGGAGGAGGCGCGTCGACGACCGTCGTTCATGAGATACATCAGGCGTGCGCTCTGCTTGACCCTGGTAAGCCCTTACATTTTTTGGATGTTCTCATGAATCTCACATGCATGCCACTAGAAGGGACTGACTGACGTTGCACCTTGTTTGGCTTTCGCCTTTTCCCCTCTATATCACCATCCCTACGAACCTCAAATCACCTAGATAGCCTGGGACGGCAGGGCTCGATAGTACACTCCTGACCTCGCATAAACGACCCAAACTCTGCATATTTGGTCCATCCTAGTCACCTCTGTCTCGTACTGAGGTGAGCATACGTTCAATTGTACAGGGAGTAGCCTTATTTGTGTTGTCACCGTCTTACTTGGACGAATACGACTGCTACCACCAGTTCAATTTGAGGTTCCCGCCAGCGCGTTAAACGCGCAGTCAGGGATACCTTGCCACGTGGGCAGTAGAATTCATTCAGTTGGCCACTTCGATTTACATGCTGCGCACGACACAAGCAACTCGGGATTGCTCGGCGACTCGATAAGTAAGGCAGACATACACCTAATTCACGTTGCAAGGCTCCAAGGTTCATTGGAATTGTAGGACAGTATGTCACGAAGCTTGGCTGGGGTTCTGCCGACAAAATACGGCAAAAAATCAGTGTTACTATGGCTGAGTCGGACCACCGTAGCATTGTCGGTTATGTGTGAATGACGCGCAATTCATTACCGGGCGATCAGATAAGATGAAAGCTCACAACATGGGCACAGGGAGTAAGACGAAAGGGGCGCCCGATTACAGGTGTAAAGAGGACTCCCGGATATACCGCATCTCGCCACCCAAAAACTGAGCAGCATCAAAGATAACGAGTTCTTCGTATTGCGTGATGTTCGCATGGTCCAACAGGAACTGGTTGGTCGACAGGGATGGGGATGGAGCACTTGTTGGCCTTATGTATTGCAGTCCCGAGCACTGGTAGGATTGGGAGGATCCGAGTCTGGTGTGCAGGTCCACCATCTGCCAGTGTTGCGGACAATTCCGCAGGTCCGCGGGTTTGCGGTGCCTGGTCGTGTTCAAATGACCACTCTGTTCATACTGCAGCACTCGAAATCATTTATTCATGAGGTTGGCAGGAGTGTCATGGGTGGGTTGGATTTCCGGACCGGACTGAGCCTAAGTACTTGACGTCACGTGAATGTAGGCGCCACCGGGCGGGCCTCCACCACCAACACTACAACACCACTCTGTCACGGTTTGACAGTTGACATGACAGAGGCTAGGCCCCTCGCTCCAGGTTGTAGGGATTACCTGATAACCCGCGGGCCCATGCACAGTCCCAAGGATGAGGTTCTGTTTTTTCGTCGTTGAGCAGCGCGCCCTCCCCCTTCTGTTGGATCGCATTCCGTATGGCATAGGGAGCGCGGTGCACTTTTGCTGGATAGGCACCCCAATTCGCTTTTTCGCGCGTCTCCGGTGAATTGCGCGCAGTACCACTGTCCCCTGTGGTGTCGTCTTCCTAAGATGCGTATAAGGAAGAGACATGCGCCCCACACGAGGACGACATTGTCCTATTCCCAACGCAGCTGGACCAGGTCCCATTTGCTTTCAATATAAAGGTATCGAATGGCGATCTCTCGGCTCCTCGTCAGACATGCTTGTCCATTCTGCGCTCATCGCGATGTTTGCCCTCCCCGCGCTGATCAACGGCGGACAAATACCGAGTGTGGAAGGCGTTGTCGGTGGTGTTCCCTCCCCCAATGCGAAAGCGTCCAAGAACATTAAAATGACCGTCTCGATCGGTGATTCTCCAACCCCGGGTGATCTTCGTGTCGTGGAAAATTCTGGCATTTGTGGTGGGCGCTTTTTTTGTTTGCGAGGTATCCGCCCTCGTATTGATTGTTTTTGGTAGAGACTACACCAGGGGTCTATCAGGCATCCGGATATGGTGATTTGGCCGAAGATAAGAGCATCTGGTTTGTGTTGCACTCCATGAGCTCGAAGTGACGTTCTCATGAACAGCACACCGACAGGTTCTGGTTCTTTGCCGCACGTAACAATCCTGATACCGCACCCCTCATAACATGGTTTAATGGCGGCGTGAGTAATACTGGTTGGCTCTCGGTTCTTCCATGAAGCTCAGAAATCTAAATTAGCCAGGAAGTTCCAGCATGATTGGTTTGTTCCAGGAGCTTGGTCCCTGCCGCATTAATAACCAGAGCACCCGAGTTGATCTGAACCCGATGTCTTGGAATAACGATGCGAACGTGTATGTCTCTGTCATTCATTGCTTCTTCTGCGATACCTGAATAGTAGTCCAGGTTATTCATCGACCAGCCCGTCGGCGTTGGCTTCTCGTACGGAACCGCAACCACCGACACCTCTTTGCTAGCAGCTGCAGACGTATGGCAGTTCCTACAAATCTGGTTTGCGGATTCCCGATTCGGAAAGTACGCCTCTCGAGAATTTGGAATCTGGACCGAGTCATACGGAGGCCACTACGGACCTACGTTTGCTGCGTGCGTCTCACGACGTGACCACTTTCACATCGTCAACTATGAGCTCTCGCAGATATTTCTTGAAGCAGAATGCTGCGATAAAATCCGAAACAGTTACTGGTGTACCCATCAACCTAAAGGTGCTCGGGATTGGCAATGGTATCACAGTACGATGCTCAGGCATGCCTCACTGGCCAACCCGTTGCTAAGAGATCTATTAGGATCCCGTTTCGCAATACCCTGGATACATAGAGTATGCCCAGTCGAATCCATATCACCCTTTGGTAGACCCGCCGGTTATCGCATCTGCCGAGAGGGCCTGGGTCCTGCAGGGTGGTTGCAAGGATCGGGTCGGTTCTTTCTCCCTAGTCGAATCAAGTCTACATGCATTCATTCATCACGATGCAGATAACCGCCTGTAATGATGAGGGAACCGACCTGGACTGCTCGGGCGCACAGGAGTACTGCGACAGAGAGATCCTGTCACCACTTTCAGGAGGGTGGGACGTATATTACGTGCCTGTGGCGAACCCTGACCCATACCCACCTTCCCTTGACGCCTATCTTACCGACCCGACTCTGGCGCGTAAGATCGGCGCGGAGGCTACGTGGCAGGAAACCAACCAAGGAGTGTACGATAATTTCGCGGCGACTGGCGATTTGATGCGCTCTGCACGACCGGACCTCGAAACGGTCATCAACGCTGGCGTCCGCACGGTGATCTACGACGGTGATGCAGATTACATCGTCAACTATATGGGCGTCGAGGCCATGGTACGCGGGTTCTCCGCCTCCTCTGACCCCTCGTCTTGCCTCTCGCGCTGACCCCATCGGCTGTATGCGCAGGTCGATTCACTGCAGACGCAGTTCTCGTCGCTGTTCGCCAAGCAGAGCTTCGCGAACTTTACGGTCAATGGCGCGCCCGCGGGTCTGTACAAGAACGCGGGCACGTTCTCGTACCTACGCGTCTTCGGAGCAGGGCATGAAGTTCCCGCGTACTTATGGCGGGGCGTTCCCCGGGGGGCAGCAGCGCTGCAAATGTTCACGCAGATCATGTCAGGCGACCAGCTCTCTGGTACATGACGTAGACGTTGATGGGGCCCCGACATCTCTTGAATCAAATGGTAGGCATCAGTGTATTGAGATAATAGCATGCATCGAAGTACTTCGAGCTTGACCATGGAGAGGAGGCGTGTGTAACATGCTCTGTATATTCAGCTGGAAGTGGAGGATTGCGGTGACAACCTCTTTCTAGCAACCTCGATGCTCTACTACTACAGACATGTGATCAAACCTTTGTATTTTTCCTTCGTTCATAAGCTAGGGCGTTGCACACACCGACCATCTGAACAACAAAGGTGGCATGAAAACCCGAATGAAGGGCAGTTGGAGGGGAGATTTCACTAGGAGCTTCATTAAATGCGACTAGCGATCAGCCGCGCGAGGTAAGATCTTTGTAGATACATTTCGGAAACGGGACGTGTTCAGAGATGTAAGAGATAGTGAAGATTTGTCGCGTGCGAGGAAGATCGAATGTCGGCACCGTGTGAAGGACGAAGGATACGGTGCGCGGAACGAGTAGCGCTCAGACGCAGGCGCCGAAAGGGTTGGTGATGGATGGAGAGAGCGTTATAGCAGTGTTCGAAACGGTGCGTGCAAGAGGGAGGCAGAACGGAGTGGCGCCTTCAATGCCGAGAGCAGGAAAAAAGCCCACGGAAGGCGGTTTCCTATCCCTATCCTCCTCCTTTTTGCAAAATTCCTCCTGGGCCGTTGCGTGTGCTGCGTCGTGTGTGAGTGTGATTCTGCAGGACATTCATGCTTTGAGTAATGGTACGGTAACTAGGCCCCAAGTCAAATAATGAGAATCGCACAGAAGGTAGATGACACCAGATGTTAAAGGCATGAAGAACTCATCGATCCTGGACGGGTGCTAGAATATTTTCCCCAGCTTCACCAAGGGTAGACGACCACAGGGTGACCAGAGAGTCGTCGCGCGGCAACGAATCGCTCAATATATTTCGGAACAGGTTTCAATGGCCGGTCCCTCAAGAAAATCTTCTGTAGCGCGGGTAACACTTCTGTCACTCTTTCTTCGGCGAGCTCTTCCAGGGCTTGGCAGACATGTGGGCCAACTTGATCGGATAGGCGCAGAACCTTCACAGCGATGAACGGGTCCAGAAGTTCCAGCCATTGAGCGGGATCCATATCACCTTTCCAGTGTGTTTGTGAATGTGGAAGAACATCATCCTCAATGTCGAGCTCTGCCAAAGTGGAGAGGAGGAGCAAGGATGAGTTGAAGACCTGGGCCAGCGATGAAAGCTGATAATCCAACTCTCTACAGCTGAAGTCCAAGGAGAGCTCCGGAGACCAATTTGTTCCTCTGAAAATTGAAAACCGGACTAAAGGATGGGCAATGCACACAAATGCTCTGTCGCATGTCTTGAACCATTCTGTGCGACTGATCAACTGATGCAGTTGTGGGACGACAAAGTCTAGGTCCATGAAGAATGTTATATAGAGTGTGTTGAGAAGTGGAGCTTCGATTTGGGCCAGTAAGTCCTCCAAGTACTCGTGAACGCCTTGAAACAGAAGATCGGTGAGAGCAGGGAGGACAGTGCGTGTGAGCGGAGGTCGAGGTCTACTTGACGGATATCGAGGGGATTGGAAATCAACGCGAAGGATTACAAGTCTAGACATGACCGACAGAGCGGTGACCAACGCCTGGGGCGAAAAGTAACCGGAATCGGGAATGTTCCGAAGGGAAAAGCCGACGAGGTGATTGGCAGACAAAAGAAACTTCGGGATTCCTGGAAACGCACAATTTTTCAACGCGAGTTGTTCCAGAAGTGGGGCTGATCCGCCGCCTAAGAACGAATCCGGAAGGGACGCCATCGTATTTTCTTCCACAAACATACGCAAAAATGTAAGTTTCGGGAATGGTTTCGCCATCCCTGCTGCCAATCTTTCCAAATGTGAAGTCGGAATGCGGGGCAGGTCGATTAAACATACGCGATGGTGATGCTCCGACTCGAGGAAAGCAGCTATGTTTCCCAAGCAGGAGTCGAGACATGATTTCGAGGACTGAAAATGTCGTGGGACGTATCGCCACCGGCAAGACTGGCCAGACGTCCAGTAACTCAGAGGTGGGACTTTTTCCTGTGTACTCGATTCGCAGGTTGAGGCGACGTGGCGATACAAACACGATAAATCGCCATCTTTGACACACTTGGACAAGTGTATGCCACCCGCTTATAGATATCTGGTTGTTCACATAGAAATATAATATTTCCAGGAGGACATCATCGGAGAGCGTGTTGATTGTTACCCGATCTAAACCGATTGGTCAGTGGTCGCTATGGACGCTCAGAAAAAAAGACATACCCTGGCGACGTGCGCGATGGCTTCCTTTCCGCGTGCCCTTGGAAGGACCACCTCGCCGAGGACGACTACGTGAGACTTGATTAATTCAGGGATGGTGACAATGAAGCTCGCTCGACGTACAGGTGAGAGCTCATCAGTGAGGATGTAGCGCTACGGTGAGGCGATCGTCTGGCTAGTAATGGAATTACCCATCAGCCACCAGTAGTGGCACACTTTTGGGGTAAGGTTCGTGAGATGAATCGCCGACACAGTCAAAGATACGCACTTGTGAATCGTCCCACACTCCGAGTCTGCCATCGCGATGCAGCATTGCCACTGCGTTGAAGGAAGAGGCAACTCAGGTATGGCAAGGGTCCATCATGATGCTGAGTGAAGTGAAATATGAAAGACGAGCTAGCGATGATGGGGGACTCGCGCGGGCCGCGCCCGAAGCACCGACAAACAGCGACAGTGATAATTGCAAAACCAGCCGGTGAATGATAGCAAAGTTTTCTGATTGATCCGGACACTAGATTGGTGCTCACAACGGTCAATATCGTAGTGTGTGGATCGTCGCTTAAATCTCAATCTCTTCTGTTCACTGAGCATAGTTTTATCTCCCCACGCCGCTTCAACCATCACTCGCCCACAACTCCTCAAAAATTTTTTTTTCCGGGAGGGCGTGCACAGCAGGGTTGATTGGTTGAGACATGACGATCATCGGCTTAGCGCCTTCCTCCGTTCGAACACGACCGGCGCACTTCGACATTGAGCGCGTCATTCGGCCCAACATACTTACTCTGCATCCTTATCGATGCGCTCGGGACGACTATTCCTCCGGCATCCTGCTGGACGCGAACGAGAACGCTCTCGGTCACTCCATATCCCTGTCCGAGGACGCCTCTCAGCTCAACGGGGACTCCAACGTTGTCGCGGAGCTCAACCCTATCCTCGGCCTTGATCTCCATCGCTATCCGGACCCGTCCCACCCCAAGATCAAGCGCCGCATAGCCGAGTTGCGTGGGCTGCCTTCCATAAATCATGTCTTCCTCGGCGTTGGTTCGGATGAGGTCATCGATCTTCTTATGCGGGTCTGCGTCGCGCCGGGACGTGAAAAGATCCTCATCACTCCGCCTACCTATGGTATGTATGCGGTATGCGCCCAAGTCAACTGACGTCGGTATCGTCAAGGTTAACCTCGAACTGTCCGCGGAAGGTGGAGAGGGGGGAGAAAAGGGACGATTCAGCCTGCGTGTGGACGAGGTACGTCTCTTGTCTCTGTTGTCGTCCCTTCCTTCTCTAACGGACGCGTTATGCAGGTAAAGAGGGCGATTGATGCCGATCCGTCAATTAAGCTCATATTTCTGTGCTCGCCCGGAAACCCCACTGGGACGCTTATCTCCCTCGCATCCATTCGGGCGATTCTCGACTACGAACCATTCAAAGGGATCGTGATCGTCGATGAGGCTTACATCGACTTCTCAGAACCGGGCAGCAGCGCAGTGTCTCTTATAGCCGAATACGCGAACCTTTGTGTCATGCAGACGTTGAGCAAGAGCTTTGGGCTAGCCGCGATCCGGTGCGTGACCGCCTTCCCCCTCTTCGCATGTTCCTCATCTTTCTCGGTAGGCTCGGCATTGCAATCGCTCAACCACCGCTCATCCAAATACTCACGAATACCAAGGCACCGTACAACATCGGCACGCCGACAGCCCATCTCGCGCTGCGCGCTCTGTCCCCTACGTCGATCAGCGCCGTGCGCAAGAACAACGAAACGCTCAATGCGTCGCGGGCAAAACTCCTGTCCGGTTTGCACAGTCTGAAGGAGCTGGGCCTCGGACGCGCCATTGGCGCGCAAGACGCCAACTTTATCATGATTCCCGTGCTTGCGCGGGGAGGCTCCGTGCCGGATAACGTTCGTGCGCAGCGTGTGTATGTCACGCTTGCGGAAGAAGAGGGAGTGGTGGTGCGCTATCGGGGCGGTGAGGCAGGGTGCGGAGGGTGTTTGCGCATTACCGTAGGAACTGAGGAAGAAAATGCGATCGCTTTAACGAAGGTGAAGAAGGCGTTGGAGAACCTGTAGACTAGCCTGGGTGACATCGTCATTTAGTAGATTATATATCTCAAGCTCATCGTCGTTGACGGGATGTTATTTTTGAATGCGGTTTGCACAATTGTGGTCAGCTGACACGCTAGTCCAGTTCTTAATAGCTCAGCTCATCAACCTTGAGATCTTCCCCAATCAATGGTGAAGCCTGGTGGCAAGTTGCTGCTTGCCCACGTGGGACAACCGTGGGATGGGACAACCCCGGCACGCGACGCGACCAGGACTCCCCGCGTTTCAGAGTTCTCTTATCATCAACATTCTTCATCACGGCGCTCTCATGAAAACGCTCACATTCACCCATACTCGGCATCACCTTGTGCATACTCCGCAGCTCAAGGATGACATCGAGGATGGATTACGGTACTTTCAATGCACAACCTCTCGTTCATTCTTCAGGTGAACTCTCCCCAGTACGTCTCGTCTCGTGGAGTCATCAGTTCCAAAATCGTTTACAAAGTCACGCTTAGACGCGCTCCAAATCCTCCATTCTCCGACTGCTCAGAAGAATCGGGAATGGGTTTGCGCGGCGCTGGACGGCACTAATAAGCGACGAGGTCAACGTACCTCCTCTGCACAGCATCCGAAACGAACAGGCCGTGGGATAATAGACACGATACCCGACGATGTCCTCCTGGTAATCTTCGACTTCTATCGACTCAATTTCGTGAACTTTATCGGGCCCACATATACGTGGCACAGGCTGGCGCACGTCTGCAGGAGATGGCGGCGTCTTGTCTTCAAATCGCCACGCCGTTTAGATCTTCGTATCGTCTGCACAGAAACAACCTCTGTTAGAAAATTACTTCGTGTCTGGCCGCCCTTGCCTATAATTATAAGCTACCGGTTGCCTTCGAAAGCTCCCAAGCTCCCCGCTCCCAGTGCCATAGCTGCCCTCGACCACCGTAACCGTATCTGCCAGATTCAATTTCCCCTCCTAACTCGTCCTTTATTGGATATATTGTCGACGAGGATGCAAGAACCGTTTCCGGCTCTCACCGTCTTAGAACTTTGCTCGGATGACGAGACAGCACCTGTCCTGCCTGAATCCTTCTTGGGTGGATTCACTCCACGTTTACAAAGAATATCTTTGGAAGGGGTTGCGTTTCCGGCATTGCCAAAGCTACTTCTCTCTACCGTTGACCTCGTCTCCCTCTTGCTTGACAAGATACCTCCTAACACTAGTCTTTCACCTGAGAAGATAACCACATGTTTGGCCATGTTGATCAGGCTCAAGTTCCTTCGTTTGGACTTCCAATCCCCGAGACTCCTTCTCAATAGGAGCCAACGTGCACAGCCACTGATGCGTGCTCTCCTTCCGTCCCTCACCTGGTTGGAGTTCGCAGGTGTCAACGAGTACATGGAAGACCTTGCGGCCCGAATCAAAGCGCCTCTGCTCGACAACATCAACATAAGGTTCTTTGAACAAATTGTCTTCGACATTTCACAACTGTCCCAGTTCATCGCTTGCGCAGAAAAGCTCAACTTTCCTTCCCAAGCAAAGGTGTATTTTCACAGCGATTTTGTCGAGATCCTTCTTTCTCCGTCAAGCGGGGCGGCCGGAAACTTGACGCTCCAAGTCTCATGCACGACGTCAGATGGGCAAGTCTCGGCTATGGCCCAAATTTGCCACCGAGCTTCGCCTCTTCTCTCTGGGGTGGGACGACTCGAAATCGATGGGGGTGAATATGGGCATTCGCAGGACGAATGGGAAAGGGACTTCGAGCGTTCTCAATGGCTGGAGCTATTATACCCGTTCATCGCCGTGGAGAGCCTGCATATCACCGAGCACCTGGGGCCCCTCGTCGCATCTGCGCTCCGAGAGGTTACGAGGGCAACGGCCGCAGAGGTGTTGCCCGCACTGCGCAGCTTGCTGTTGGAGAAGCCTGAGCCATCGGAGTTTGTGGAGGGTGCCATTCGGCGATTCATCAAGATGCGGGGGCCTTCCAAACATCCTGTAGCTGTCTTCCGCCAGCAAAGCGATTGGGAAGATGATTTATGGGGGGCATAGGACGTGGAAGTCGACGTTCGACAGGCTCCGTGCCCTCGTTGATGCTTTATCTAATTACAGCCATTGTTTTTGTCCTTGGTGATAGTCGTTGTTCATCGTGACCGGATCTCCTTTGTATGATTCAGAAACAAGAGCGCTATGGCTTTCATTATTCAAATCACATCGCGCCAAACAAAGCAGAGGGTGGACACAACGAATTTTGAGGTGCAGCTTGCGGAATACTTGATCAACTCTGTCCGTTCGTGTGTTAATGAACACTTTTCCACCAACACCGTTTAATGCGCGAGTATTCTGATACCTTCTCTGGGGTAATATGCAGACAGGGCAGAGGGAGGGAAAATAAAAAAAATCCACTAGGTCAAGAGACTCGGAGATGACGACTGTTGGCATAGAGGCGAGGCGAGCGGGACAAGGAAAGTACGGTTAAGGCCGGGCGGGCGGCGAGTTGACAAGGAGGGTTAGAAGCGGAAGGCGAGGGAGACGAACTGACACGGCCGACAGGGCTATGAGACGGAAAGGGCAAAAGCGATGCTGAGGTAGAGACGTCGGTGGATGAGATGTAGCGGAGGTCATAGAGGCGACGAAATCGATAGGGCGTCAGAGGGAGGAGGCGCATCCGGCCCTCGAGGATTGTCATCTGTCGATAGATCGATCCGCTGAATACATGGCGAACGTGAGGTCACGCATGTTGTCTCAAAAATTAGGAGAGGATGGGACTGAGAGATGGGACTGAGAGCGCACTCGGCCCGTGTGGCCCGGGACCGACGTCGGATCTCACTTTCGGCCTTTGTCCTGTCCTAATTCATGCATACTACGCGCATCCAACTACCTCCTACCCTTGAGAATATAAGCCTCTCGTCCCTCCAAAATCCGCTCCACCTCCATTAAACATACCGGCTACTGGCATCGTTCCTTGGCCGCAATACGTCGGTCGACTGCATGTCTACGATATCCCCCGCGCCGCCCCGCCGTACCGCGACCTCATGAGGGGTCCAGCCTTCGACAGTCCGTACATGTGCCTTTGCACGCCGTTCGAGCAGTAGATCTACGATCTCGGAGCAATGGTTACTTATCGCAAGATGCAGCGGAGTCCATTCGTCATGCTTCTGTGCGTCCACGTCAGCGCCGTTGTCAAGTAACAACCGGGCGATGCCCAAATGTCCGAATCGTGACGCCTTGTGCAAAGGGGTCCACCCAGTTCTGTCACGGGAGTTGACGTCTGCGCCATGCTCGATCAACAACTCTGCGACTTCTAATTTTCCTTCTTTCGATGCGACGTCCAACGCAGTCTGGAGGTTGTTTTCATTACGTTCATTGACATCTGCGCCACGATCAAGTAAAGATTGTATGATGCTAAAAAGGCCCCATTTACCAACTGAGAATTCTTGAATCTTGAACTTGAACTCGGATTTCAGTATTTTCTGGGGGTGACAGGAGTCACAGGTGTGATGAATGATAACTTGATTAACTAATACAAGTTTCTTTAATTATAACAAGTTGTAATTTCATGCCTATGGCATGGCTTGCAAGCTGCACTTCAAGCCTACAGCATGGCTTGCAAGCTGCACTTCATGCCTACAGCATGGCTTGCAAGCAAGCTTGCAAACCATCCTCCAGCACTTTGTAGCAGCTTGCAAGCCATGCCTTAGGCATGAAATTAAAACTTGTCAGGGGCTGCGCCCCCGAACCCCCGCTGTCGTTTGTGTGTAATCGCTCGGGTGTGATTCTTTTTTGCTTAAAGCTTCATTGCATAATCCCTTTCTTGCTTAAACAGAAAGTAATCAACTCATCACTATGTTTCATCTTTTTCACTTCATAAACAGAGAGCAAAATATATCTCTATGTGGTAAAGCAGAATGAACAATACATACACTGAACATACATCTTGTTATAGTAACACTTCACTATATACTATATTCTTGGTGGAAGCCTCCCTCTTCTCTTCCTCCCAAATCACCTTGATGTTGGAGACAGAGGTCACCCTTGACACCCCAACATAGAATTGCCCATGTGTGAAGACTGGCTTTCTTAAATCCAACCCAACATGCTTCACAGTCTGCCCTTGAGACTTGTTGATAGTCATGGCAAAGCATACCCTCACAGGGAATTGCCTTCTTGTGAATTTGAATGCAACTTGATCCTCTGTTGGTTGGCAAGAGATTCTGGGGATGAAGACCTTCTGCCTTGCATGCTCCCCAGTGATCAGCTCCACCTCCATGACCCTGTTCCTGTACCTCTTCAAGATCCCTACAGGAGTGTGCAGTGTGCCCTCCTTTGAGAAGGAGTGCTGCAATTCCAGAGGAAGCAACACAGAGCACAATCTTGTGTTGAGAGTGCAGATGGTAGCAGAGGGTGTTGTAGAGATAAGTCTTGCCAGTACCCCCAGGGCCATGAAGGAAAAAGATCTCCCCTGTCTTGTTGATGACAGCAGAGGTGATCTCCACAAAAGCAGCCTGCTGGTGATCATTAAGGTTGGCAATAGACTGATCTGCAAGAAGAGCCTGTTCCTCTAGGTTATACTGGTGCTGCTCCTGAATGAGGGGATTCCCTGCAATGGCCCCCCAGTTCTCCACAAACTGAGGCATGCTTGGCCAATCCTGAAGTGTCTTGGCAGAGTGGGAGAGGAGGAGGTCAATTTGATAGAGGCCATAGTCCTTGACCTGTTCATCAGTTGGCTCTGGGATGTTGAGATGCTGCTGGAGCTGGTATTTGAGGTCATCACAGATAGATGGCCAGAATCTGTCCCAAAGTGCCCTAGGTTGAGAAGGAATGCAGTCCTTGAGGATGGTGACAAAGAGGTGGCGCAGCTGAGCACCTGTGCACATATGACTGGCTTCTTCCAAGCATTGCTGCCACTCCTGATCATCTTCTAGAAGACCCCTTGCAATGCAAGCCTCTCTAAAGTAGGGATAGAGAGTGCCTTCAAATGAGCAAAGGTTTTCAAAGGAGGGTTGCACCCTTGACAGAGGTGAGAAGGAGGCGCAGGTAGAAGCGCTCTCCAGAAGTAGGGTGAGCATGAAACATCCTCCCAATAGCAAAGCCCTTACTCCTAGGAGTCCACCTATGAGAGCCTTTGTTCCAGACCATCTTGGAGGGATAATCCTGATAAAGGAGATCCAGAATATGAGAGCCCTGTGGAGCAGCAGCATTGGCCTCAAACCATCCAGTGAGTGTGGTATTCTTCTCCTCATTATCCCTAAGATCTTGAGCCCTAAGATCTTGAGGATTGAAGACAACATTCTGCTCCCAAGGAAGATGGACCTGGAGGCACTCCACATTTGGAACCTGCTCCTGCAGCTCAAAGAGAAAGAGTCTCCACACTGCCTCACAGCTGCTGACATATCTGGAATCCAAGTAGAGCTTGACCTCATCCATGCACCTGCCAAACTGCATGGTGGTCCTGTCATGGCCCTTGTAGACATACTTGTAGATGTACTTGAGATCCTTGACAGAGGCAACAGACTCCACATTGATGTGACACCTGTACTTCCAGATAAGAAGAGGGGAATGACAGACCATCCATTGGTTTGTGATCTCCTTGCCACCAATGAGATGAGCATGGCCAGTGTCCCTCCTCCTGGTGCGCGCATAAGAGTCCTCAGTAACAGAAGTCTCCTCCCTAAAGGGCTTAGGGAAGCCCTTGGAACATGAGCCATTCACCATGCAAGGGGAATTCCTGTTCTGGTTGCCACAGGGCCTGTGAACCATGAACTTCTTGATAAGCTCAAGCAGCTCAGGATTGTCTTCTCCTGGGAACTCAGAAGACAAAAGGCTGTCTATCTGGTCAGGGGTGCGCAACTTGGACTGGGGCTGAAGGAAGACAATGATGTGGGCATGAGGGAGACCCCTCTTCTGAAACTCTATGGTGTACAGATGAGCTGCCCAAGCACCCAGCAAGCCAGCCTTGATGTCTTTAATGAGGGACTTGAGCTTTGCATGAAACACTCTGACCACCAAGTCAGGGCACTCATTGGCAGTCTGCCCAGGGAGAAGAGCAGACTGAACCTCAGGCCACTGAGGATTGGCAGTCATGGTGATAAAGAGGTCACCACCACCATAGAAGCAGTTGATAGCCAAGGCATCTTGTAAATGCTGCTGCATGTTTCTGGTGCTTCCAGAGAAGCTAGAGGGAAGGATGAATCTCTTGCCTAGTTGGTCCTTGTCAACATCAACATTGGCAGCAACAGCATCTGCCAGACCCTTATAGATCTCCACTCTGAGCTTGTTTTGATTCATCCTGATGGAGTTAAGGCGATACTGCTCTGCAACTGCCCATGCCTCACAGACATACTCTTGAAAGAGCTTTCCAGAGAGGAAGATGTGAGTGGAGTCAATGTGATGAGGGCGAACATGAAGGCGATAGTGATGAAATTGGGCCAGAGAGACACACTTGTCCTCATTCTGAGCAGGGCCACCTTCTACATTCTCATAAGGAATGTTGGGGAACCATCCTAGCTGGCCAGTGGGAAACAGGAGGACATATCTCAAGGAGGGATAAAAGGGGTGTGTATCAGATATGCGCTGTAGGTGGCCCTCCCTAAGATGCAAAATAATGTCCTGTGAGTGCTTGGGCTCATCCCCATCACCTGGAATAATGGCTACAATCTCATTGATGGCAGCATCAGGAGAATTATAGCGATGCCTATCACATGCAGCATCAAAGTGAAGTGAGAGAGTGCAGTTTTGCTCTCTAGGAAGGTGGTGAGTCAACTCATAAGCCTGCCTAAACTTCTGGACTGCAGCATGAGAGCGATATAGCATGTCCTGAAGAGTTTGCATAGTGTTTTGATTGAGGGCAGAGTTGGAGGGATGAGCCATGCGCACATTAAGGGCCATGTCAGGGTCATAAATGTAGAGCTGTGCATAAGAAGGGACAGCATCAGGCCTCTCTGGTGGCAAAAGAGACCCAATTCTGTGAATGAGCTCCCCATGCAGCTTAAAGACCCAAGGCCCATGTCCTCCTGCATTAACAGAATGATCCACCTGTCTTCCCACTGAGGTAAAGGCCAAAGCATTGTTGTAGGAGCGAATATGAAGGCGAAAATGCTTTAGAAATAGGATCTTGGCCAGTGAGAAGGTGGTAAAGCTCAGGGGGACATGGGTGAAGGGAAGGAAGGGCAATCTTGCCACTAAAGCAACACATGCCAAACTTAGGAGCCCTTGGAGATGAGCTGGCAAGGCGCTCATCTAGCCAATGGAATGCTTTGCAGAAAGGGCATTGGATGTCCATATTTTGAAGGTTATGAATAGCCCAGTCAACATTAAAAGGTTGACGTGCAAGAGGCATGGCTTGAGGAGGTGGCAATATAAGTTGACCCATATCTGGATGCTAAGATTTATATTATATAGTTTTAGTATAAATAGTTTTTTAAAAGGTTTTGAAACATACAGGTAAGGGATCTTCAGGATACATTTGAGGATGAGGAAAAGGAGGAGGACTTGGAGGAGCAGAAGCAGCAGAAAAAGGAGGAGGCAGAGCAGGTGCAGGAACATGGCGATGTCTGAGCTGTGGATGAGGAGGAAGTGTAGCAAGCCTTGCAGCCAGATCATCTGGCAAGTGGTGATACTGCCTATTAGGATGAGGAAGAGGAAGAGGAGGTGCAGCAGCCAGATTAGGAGTGGAAATGGAGCCAGAGCCAGATGCATAAATAGGAGCCCCTGCAGCAGCAGAGTTAGAGCCAGAGGCAGGGGCAGCAGAATGTGACCTTGTAATAATCTGCAACATATAATTATAATAATTGTCTGTCTTATGATTACATTGAACTTACAGGAGGAGGGGCAAGGAGAGAAGCTGCAGCAGCTCTACCATGATGCTGTAGAGGAACTGGAGTTGGTGGAAGGGCAAGCAACTGAGCAGCCAAATTTGCTGGCAAGTGATGGTAGGTCTGCCCATGATAAGTAATAGGTGCCCTAGCAGGTTCTCTGCACTGTTCAGGACTGCCCAAGGTGCGACTGGCATGCTCAGCTTGGCATCCAGCAGCCTGAGATTGTTGAGGAGATGTGGGAGGAGTGCCAGACATGAAGATTCTGTCACCAAGGAGCAGTTAGTGACAGCTGCTCTATATATGTGGAAACAAAAGATGCTCCTCCTCAGTCTGTGAATTTTTCTGTGTTGGCCAGAACACTGTTGTGTCCTGCCTCCATATGTGCTTTTAAAGTATTGTATAGTAGCACTGTCTATCCACACATGGGCAGAACTCAATGCACAGTGCACCATGGTGGGTCCATGTCTAGAGGGAGCCACCTGCAAGTTCCAACACAGCCTATCCTACCCTTGTGAGACACAGTAAGTGCAAAAAAAGACCTACCTGGGATAGTGATAGGGCTGTGCTGCTGTCAGAGGAGGTCTAGATTAACACCTAGATGGTCGGGTGCATGGACAATAGCAGATGTTGAGTAATTATCCCCCATCTACTATATGAGATGCAGATGTTGGGTTCTGAGCCCCCCATCTACTATAGCAGAAGTTGAGTCATTAGCTCCCCATGTACTATGTGTGTCTACTATAGTAGCGCACCGCAGTTGTAGCAAGCCCAAGCATCAGGGGAGTGACTACCCCCTCCTTGTTATAGACCTAGAAACTGTGCCCCAACATGGGAGTCTCCAGCCAACCGTTCAGCAGGCAAATAGTCCCCAGGGCCTACACCTGGGTTCCTACTCCATGGCTGTAATGCCACATCTGGCTCATATGCAGTAAGGCATACATTTCCCCAGGCTAGCTACTTATACTAAAGTGCACAGGGATGGAGGATTGCTCAGTGTGCTTCTCCCACGCCTGGGTCTCTCACACACCTCACGCAAGGCTTATTAGGCCCCAGCACAGACCTCAGGAGGTATCCACCCTCCTGAGCAAGGAGGAAAGTGTGGAGAAAGGCTCACCTTGTTGGAAGTTGTTGTTGTTGAGGTCAAAGGGTGATGGGAAAGGGTTGCGCGTGGCCCTTGACAAACGACACTGGTGAAAATTTTCCATCCGGCCCGCTTAACTGGCTGTTGATGCCCTAAGCCCTGCAAATGGCGCTTGCCCTCGCACGCGTCACACTCCTCCTCTTTGGCACAGCAGAGCTCCTCTGCACACAGCTGGCATTCACCCACTGAGGATCAGGTCAGGAGGATGTCTATAATATCTTCTCTATCTTGTGCACCTGGCCATCATGACTGCCAACAAAACTATCACATCACATCAGTGCATCAGCTCCGCCGTGACCCTCGTGTCGCAGCCATCATTGGCAAGGGGGCAAGGGGCAAACAACACACCTCGAGCAGTGCCACCACATCTTCTCCAAGCACGCATCAGACGTGCTCTGATCGCAGTCCATTGGGGAGTTGTATGTCCTTTTCCATGTAGGGGATCGGCATGCCACGCAGCAGTGGCAGCGTGCCAGGCATGCGATCAGACCGCTGTGGTCATTGTGGGCATCCCTCTCCCACGGCGTCATCCTCGTCCTCGTCCTTGTCTGTCTTCATCGTCTTCACCACAGCCACTGGTGTCAGTGAGCCATGAACGCATGACACGGTGCAGGTGGTAGTCCATGACACACAGGATTCGGCCGTTGAGGAGGATGTGCAGCTTGGAGAGGGCATGCATCCCCGCACGCCTTGTGCAGGCTGAGGTTCTGCCAGGACACATTCGGCACCTTCATCAGGCATGTGTGGTCAAAGATCCAGGAAGTCTTCCCTATACTTGAGAAAAAAGAAAGCACACGCACACAAACATGCGAAAATCACGATCACATGCGGCCTCGTGGTGGCTGCTTGTGCCATTCCATGGTCACAGTCGTGGTCATGGCCATTGTATTGTGATTGCCACTGTGACAGTGACATAGTCTTCACCACCACTGCTTGAGAGGAAAACAAAAAGTAAAAAGAGAAAGTGGAGGGGAGAAACGAAGGGAAATACATACATGTCGCGCGCAGCAGAAAGCAGGGCAGGAGAGGAGGGAGCAGAGTCATCGCCACATCCAGGCCATGCCATGTCACTGTGAAGATATAGGCTTGTGAAATGGGACAATGGGCTATTGCACTGAGGGAAGGAAGAGGGAAAAGAGAATGAGAGAACGTGCAAAAATGAAAACAAAAACGCACACCAGTAAAACCCAAAAATCCCTGATTGTGGGAACATTCGAGTGACAGGCCAGGTCGCCGCTGTATGCCAAACCCACACAGGGCAAGTGACCACCAGCGAGCTGCATCATCAGGATCACCTCGCAGGATAGCTGGACGGACACCGCTGACTTGGTATTTGCGCTCGAGGTACGTCTATGCTCGGCACGTAGAATCCACTTGAGGAACCACCTGGCAATTGTTTGTTGGTCATGCAGGAAGTGGGGCGAGAAGGGCAGGAAGGAGGGAAAGAGGGAGAGAAAGCGAAAGAAAAGAGCACACGTGAGTGGTCACGCGTGAAAAATGCTGCTTGCAAAGCGAGGGAGGCAGGCACCTGGTGTCTGGGAAGAAAGCAGCGTGAGACACGCAGGATGACATGCATGAATGGAAGAGATATGGGAGGAAGGGCAGTGAAGGAAAGCGAGGAGGAGGAGCAGCATTGGCACTGCTGCTTACCCACGTCGTCCGATCTGTCGGTTGCCTGCACACGCCGCTGCAAATCCATTCCATTGCTATGGTCCTAGCTGTGCCGTCTGTGTGAGGAAGGGTTAAAAAAAGTGAGTAGAGAAAAAAAAAAAAAGGAAACACGCACCAGGTTTGGTTGCACAGAAGGAGAAGAGTTTCCATGGCCATTGGTTGTTCTTGTGGTCTTGTGCCGGGAGTCGCCACGCACGCTGGAGTCACTCATGGTGCAGAGGGCATGGCGCATCAGTGTCTCTTCTTACAGATGCCGCTCCACCTCGCCGTGCGTCGCCTGTCATCCTGTTTTGTGTCAGTGATTGTTGTGATGTGCAGTGTCAGAGTTTTGGTGATGGTTTTGGGGTCGGAAGAGGGTGTTTATGCACTTTACTCTTCGCAACCTTGTCCGCGAGTGATCAGAGCTCCTTGTGCATGTTCTTGATACTTGAGGGAACTGACATGGATAGGAGACTGGAGAGGAAAAGAACAATTCAGAAAACACGAAAGGAAAACAAAAGAAATCACACGCGAATCGGTTCCAGATGAGCCAAGGATGTGGCTTGCTTGTGAACAGATGACTGGAGGGGAGGAAAAGAAAAGAAAAGAAAAAACATTAGAATGCGTGTGCACACAAACGATGCAACGTGAATTGAGATGAAAAAGAAAAAAAAAATGCACACAGGATATTCGTGGTTGAACAGGAAAGGCTTCATGGACTTTGTTCTCATGGTTTTGCCCTGGAGGTCCCACACATGCTTGAAAAGGTGTTTGCGTTCCTCGTTTGTCAACATCTGAGTGAGATTTCCACAAAAAGAAAGAAAGAAAGAAAAAAAAAAAAAAGGAAAATGCACGCACACAAACACGCGATAATTGCTCCTGCACACGTTTCTTGCCATCCACGTATTGAGTGAGGGGATTGTACCATCAAGTGTGGAGGGAACATGGAGCACTTGAAGAAAGGGCAGAGGCTATGGGATGGAGGATGAGAGAGCGCACGTGCAAATGAAAATGAAAAATGCACGGGTGATGAATGTCTTGATGGCTGCATTGTACATGTGCACCGCGTGACATTGAGTGTGTCAACGAATGTGCCCGGTCATGGACGTGATCGTGGAGGAGATGGCCACGTCTGCTCTGGAGGGACAGGACTGGAGGTGGAAAGCAGAGAAGAGTGACAGAAAGGAAGATGAGCCAATTGCGCAAAGGAAGTTGGGGTTTGGAAGAAGGGTGTTGGAAGGAGAGGGAGAGCGGATGAGAGAGAGGGCATGAAAACATGCACCCGCAGAAACATTTGGGGCAGTGACGCCACCCGGTGCTCAGCAGGCCATGTCACTGTGAGAATCGGTCAGAGGGAGCATCCAAATGGAAAGAGAGGAAAAAATGTACTGGATAATGGAAAGGAGAGGGGTGAGAGGGTCAGAGAGCGAGCATGAGAATGAAAAGGAAAAAAAAAAAATGCACGCATGAAAATGAGGCCCCATGGGAGAGCTCCGGTCACTGGCAGCTTGAGTCTCAGTGAGCAAATCAAGGCAGGGGACAGTGAGTGGAAGCAGCTTGAAGGGCCCTGCTTGTGGAAGAAGGGTGATGGGAAGGAGAGAGAGGATGAGAGAGTGTGCAACGGAAAAGAAAACAAAAAACACACAGGCAAAAATCAGGGCTTGCAGGAAAAGGTGAGTCGCAAGGGAAAAGGGAACTTGTGTGGGACTGGAATGTTGTAGCTTGTAGGGGTCTTGAGAGCCTTGGGATTGGGAATGGGAAACAGGAGAGGGAAGGGAAAGACGATGAGGGGGAAGGACACGAAACATGACACATGTGAAAGAAACGAATGTGTGAAAAAAAAAAAAAAGGAATGCGTGAAAAGGGAACGTGTGCGTGCAAGTAAAACGAAGAGGGAAAAAGCTTACAAATTGCTTACAAACTCTTTGTCATCAACACCTTCCAAATGCGGGTGGCTCGTCTCCAATGTCACTTTTATTATTTACAAGTTTCTTTAATTATAATTTCTTTAATTATAATTTCTTTAATTATAATTATGAGCTCTTTCCCACCAGATTTGCAAATTCACTTGTTGTGATTGCATATTTGCATGTGTGCATATTCGCGTGAGGTAACACATGATTTGTAAAAAAAATATTTCTACATCGTGTTGGCCAGATGGCAATGTGGAGGGCATAGTTTGTACATACATGAAATTCTATGCTAGTCAACATGCGCCCTTTGAATTCTCATTCTCACATATTGCTCCCACATGTCACCAGCAATTCTGTCTTGCCTGCGATTCACTCGCTCGCTCTCACGCTGTGTCACTGGGCCTTCAGCAAGTTCACCGGCCTCCTCCTCATCTTGAGAGCCCATGTGGAGCTCAGCCACATCATCAAACTCCCTAGGATCATACTCATGAATAAAATTGTGCAGTGCTGCAAGTGCAGCTGGGATGCATGCCTGAATTGACTTGTTATAGTTAAGGGGACAATCGAGTAATTGGAACTGTCGCTTGAGGATTCCAAAGATGCGTTCTATGACATTGTGAGCTTGAGCATGATGCAGATTGAACAACTCCTCATGCATGCATGGCCTGGGACAAATGTCAGTGAGAAAACTCAGGAGACAAGAAACATTACCTTGTGTTTGCATGACCCCATTTGGCAAGATGGTACCGCACACCTCAATAAGGGGTGAGAAGTACATCTGATGAGGCAAAGCCTCCATCACCAAGATAATACTTTCCACTTGGGATAAAAAAATCAGAAAGTTGTGCATCAAGGAAGAGTGTCACATCAGCAGTGGAACCCTCCCAACCAGTCAGGAGATAGGTGAAGTGGAGGTCAAAAGAACATGCCACAAGGCAGTTCTGTGTGATTACTCCTTTGCGGTTCCTCGCCATGTCACGCTTGTCAGCAGTGGCAGAACACTTGATATGTGTGCCATTGACAGCACCTAGGGCATCCTTGACATATGGATAGAGCTTGGGGTTACTTCGGATAAAGGGGTGAGGGGGCAAATTGGCATCAGGGAGCTGCACAAATGTGGTATAGAAGGGGGGGGCTTGAGAGAACTCCAAGAATTTTTTTAAAATACCTAACTTCCTGTCAGTACAAGTGTGAAGAAACCCAAGTGATACATACTTTGAAATGGTGTGGGGTGACCGCTGGAAATGCTCTCTGACATGAGTTGATGACAGCCCTGTAACAGCAGTATAGAGGAAGATGGCAATTTGTTCTTCAATTAGGACATGTTGTGATGAGGCAACACCGAGGTTTCGGATGGTCCACCGGAGGGTGTCAAAGACATGTTTATGTACTCCAGGCTTGCTCCAAATGCACTCTGGATGGCCAGTGAGTAGTTCATGAACCCACGCAGCCCCAGTTAATGCTGATGTGTGATATGGAATACGACAAGGACAAATGGCTTGGAGGAGTTGTATATATGCTTCACAGCAAAGCAAGACAAGAGTCGACGTATGCAAGAGGACCACAAGTCGTTGGCGTTGCTTCTTTACCAGTCGTTGATTGGGCATTGGGGGGGGGAAATGATGGGATGGACAATGCAACACTTTGAAAGGTTTCTTTGCTGCCAAGCAGACTGAGTCAGCATAGATGGACTCAGTCCACCCTGTGACTGCATGATACCATCAATGACAAATTTATTTTACATACACATAACACATGACAACATGACATTTGAAATTACAATTACAATTTGGTTTGTGCTAACATATTACATATGTATTGACACGCAAGATCACGCAATTCTGGATCCTTATCTAATCCAAGTGTGAGGTAACTATCAACATCTGCAATATTGCCATTGGAGAGGAGGCTGAGTGCTGGGACAATGTCGCCTGTTGGCAGCCAGTGACCATCCTTGATATCAGTGGCAAGGGTTTTGACTGCCAGTGACTGACACGCATGCTCAGGAACCGTCATAAGCACAGGTACAACAGCACCTGTAGATGCATTCCCAAGTTGTTCATCAAGTGAGGGTGTGGCTTCAAGGGTGGGCTTGGGCTCGGGCTTGTTGAGAGCTTGCACAGTTGAGTCAAAGGACTCAATGACCCTGTTTATGACCGCTGACATACCAACGACAGCGGATGCCACAGTGTCGGTCCTTTGTCTTTTGCTTGACATTTCACTTACGGAGACGTGATCAGATCTATGCTTCCGAACTGAGAAGCAGGGTGAGAGGAGAGGCATTTGACAGTGAAGTTGATGAGAAACGCACCACCATCAAATTGAGATCTGAATGAGTTGGGGGACAGATGAGAAGGTGACTGGGATGGAGGATCTGAATCTGCACGAAGTGTTTGCTGTGTACCCCAATAGGCACTTTTGCCTTTGGATTTCGATCCAACGAGAGACTCCATAGCCTCGCAATGTGACCAGCCCTTGTTGCGGTACTTCTTGGTGCTTGGTTTTTTCTGCTAAGGTCAGACGTTGTTAAAGAAGCAGGAGTTATACACACACCTTGACTAAATTGGTCCACTGCCCCTCCATTTCTAACCCTACATCCACTCCTTTCTCATCATCCCAGGGAAACCCAGACTGTAGCTTGAGGAAGGAGATGATACTGTATTTAGTCTTCAACTGTTGGATGGTGTCAGCATTGAGGGAAGGGATGAAGTGGACAATACAGCACCCTGTTCCATTTTGTTTTGCATGTGCTCCCAGTCTTGATGCCACCCTTCTCATGAAGGGGGTTGATCTGAGAGGCTGTGTCGTTGAAGATGTGGTCCTTGAACATAGAGTTGGAGGTCATTTCGTCCCTATGCTCCAAAAGAAAATCTAAAAAGGCCGCTTCATCCTTAGTTGTCCATGTGGCATTACCATCTGCTTGACTTTCTCCCACAGAAGAATCAGAGGCTGAGCGGGTCTGCATGTATGATGGGGGTACTGAACAAAGGAGGTATGGAGGGAGGAGAGGATTAAAAAAAGAAGGCGAGAGAAAAACGCATGCCACGCATACACGGAAAAAGACAACGGAGGGAAAGTCCTGAACAAAGTTGAGTACTGACTCCCGAGTCAACTCTGAGTATGCGGACATCTAACTTCACACACATGAATATGCAATCACAACAAGCGAATTTGCAAATCTGGTGGGAAAGAGCTCATAATTATAATTAAAGAAATTATAATTAAAGAAATTATAATTAAAGAAACTTGTATTAGTTAATCAAGTTATCGTTCATCATGCCTGTGACTCCTGTCACCCCCAGAAAATACCGAAATCCAAGTTCAAGTTCAAGATTCAAGAATTCTCAGTTGGTAAATGGGGCCTGAATTCCCCTCCTTTGACGCGCTGTGCAGGGAGGAATTCCCCTCATTGTCAGGGACATTCAAATCTTGCCCACTGCTGCGTTTTGAGGGGTCGGGATGCTCCGAGACTTTTTGCGCCAAGGTGTCAGGAGTCAGGAGTCTGTCTTCTTGAAAGCTGATGGCTCTCGCTCACTGGCCAAGCAATTCAGCGACATCAAACTTTGCATAGTATAATGCCAACATTGAAGGGGTCCAGTTGTTGTTGTTACAGGAGGCCACAGTTGCACCATTCTCGAGTAGCAACTGCACAACGTTCAGATGACCGTATTGCAATGCCACCATCAATGGTCACCAGCCATCATTGCTACGAGGGTCAACAGCTGTGCCACACCCCAACAATGTTTCCATGACCTGGATTGTTGTGATTCCAGAGCACGAGTGAGCTTGACCATGAGTGCATGAGGTTGAGTGAGGGATCTCCTCACTTAATATGTATACCTGATTCCTTTTAGTCATTTTGAGTGAAATTAATTAGTTACACACACTTCAGACCTAGGCTAGTTAACTAGCATAGATGTTGATCAGCTCGAGTACACGTTCCGCTATTTGAATATCCTTCGCTCGCGGGCACATAGAACCTGCACCTGTTGCCTGCTCACAGTAAACGAATAGATAGTTTACTCACTTCCTTCAGTGATCGCTCACGCGCATGAGTCACTGAGGTACCTTCCTTTTATTGCCACCAGGTGGCATGTGAACGGACAATCCTGGACCATGTGTGTAAATAATCCAAAGTGGTCGTTCTTTTTTTCCCTCAGTCCTTTACATACAAGACTGAGGTTAGTAGTACATGCTCCCTTATGTTACTTCTTATATAATATAACTAATGTTGTACATAGTTGTGGTCTTTACAGCTCCAATAGATCATGAGACCTGGTTGCCTCTGAAAGTCAAATCACTTCTGCATACAGTTGACAACCCATAACAACAATGTAACATGAGTTCCTCCATGTCAACCCAAGCACTCTCATCCCTGAAAGGAAACAGTTCTCTCACAGGGGGAGCTGCAGAAAAAAATGTTGAACTGGAATGGAAATGGGTCAAAGAAGGCAAAGACCTTTATACAAGGTTCTAGATCTGCTCATAGATATTACATGTTAGATAGAACTTTAGTATATGTGCATATGGGACTAGGGTTATGCATACTATGCAATCTATCACAAGATGCAGCCTTATGTTGCATATAGAATGTCTCCACATCACACATCACTGAATGCACAATATAGTGGACACTTGTAGTCACCTCTTTTGGTCTTAGGAACAGCCCTGGGTCTTAGAGGTATAAATACCATACATGTAGATGAGTATACACATTGCTCTACACCCCAATATCACTTGATCACTTAGTGCAACCTCCAAGGTGGGTTGCTTAGCCTGTTAGCTGCACTCTATGCTGCACAACAAAAAAGGGCCAGACCAAACTCCAATGTTATGACATCCCAACCCTTTCAAGATGGTGTGCAAAATTATGCTGATTGGAAGGGAGTGATGGATGTCATGAACCATTTCCCAGAGAGGGCCCTTGAAGGACCCTTCCTTATTAGAGGAAACCCAGTCCCTATGATGCCACCCTGTTCACATGGACAAAAGGGGTGAGTAGAGGTGTCCACAATATCATGCATGCATTGTTGCATGAGGAATTCTTGGCACAATTAACATACAGCAAGCCCTACTTAGTGGCAACCCTTTTAGCAATATAGGACAGTATTATAGCCCCCCTAAAGACCCTTTAGGATGACCCAAAGTGCTCTACAAGAGGCACTAACAAAGATACTAAAGGCCCTACAATGCGTTATTAGACTAACTCTAATAACCTTAGAACTGTCAAGACTCACTGTTGAACTATCCAGTTCAAGAGCGAGGAATAAGCTTGAAGATGAGTCAATAGACGTCCAAGATGGTGTGGGCGAGAAGTAGAGTCCAAAGCAGTAGCAAATACCAAAGAGGTATAGTTACTGGTAGAGTCGAGCAGGTACACAGGGAAGAAGCCAGAATGGTCACAAGGGGACGGTCCTTAAAGGAGTATCCCAGGAATAGAGAGTGCCATAAACAAATGGACAGTCTGAAGACTGTCTGCTACTTTATTGAGCGCTTATATACTACAAGAGAACTGCCAAATAGGGAACAAGTCATAACCTTGTTATCAAGCACAATAGATGGATGAGTAAGAAGTTGGAGTACGCTTACTGAGCATGCTCAGTCATGCTCAGTAAGCTGCTGAGTAAGGAGGCTTCTCTTGATGAGTAAGAGCCTTTACTGTCCACGTGTTCACTGCTTTAGTACACATGTGAAAACACTTGATTCATTTGCTGTTAGTTAGTTTAGGGCCAGTCATTTGAGGACTCGTAGTTTGGTTCAAGGAATAGAATTGCCTATAAGGCCCCTTATATAGTTCTATTAGGGTCCTTAGAGTCGACCCTAATACTTCTATTAAGGTCCTTAGTATTGCTTTATAGTTCGTTCTATAGTTATTAGAGTTAGTCTAATAACACGTTGTAGGGTCTTTAGTATTGTGTTAGTGCCTATTGTAGAGCACTTAGGGTCGCCTAAAAGGATCCTTAAGGAGGCTATTATACTGTTTTTTATTGCCAAAAGGGTTGCCATTAAGTGGGGCTTGCTGTATGTCAATTGTGCCAAGAATTGCTCATGCAACAATGCATGTGCAATATTGTGGACACCTCTACTCACCCCTTTTGTCCGTGTGAACAGGGTGACACCATAGAGGCTGGGTTTCCTCTCATAAGGAAGGGTCCTTCAAGGGCCCTCTCTAGGAGATGGTTCATGACAAGAACAAACTATAAGACAATACTAAGGACCTTAATAGAGGTATTAGGGTTGACTCTAAAGACCCTAATAGGACTATATAAAGGGCCTTATGGACAACTCTATTCCCTGAACCAAACTACAAGTCCTCAGGTGACCGGCCCTAAACTGACTAACAGTAAATGAATCAGGTGCTTCACATGTGTACTAAGCTGTGAACATGTGGACACTAAAGGCTCTTACTCATCAATATGAGTCTTCTTACTCAGCAGCTTACTGAGCATGACTGAGCATGCTCAGTAAGCATACCCCAACTTCTTACTCATCCATTCATTGTGCTTGATAACAAGGTTATGACTTGTTCCCTATTTAGCAGTTCTCTTGTAGTATATATAAGTGCTCAATAATGTAGTGGACAGTCTTCAGACTGTCCATTTGATTTGCGGCACTCCATTACCAAAGGTACTTCTTTAGGACCGCCTTATCTAGCACACCCTGGCTCTCTCTTTCTGAGATCACCTCTCACAACCAGTACCAGTTCCCCTCTGGTACTTGTTACTTGTTTGGACTGTGCTCTTTGCCAACTTTGTCCTAGAACTTAGTTGACTTTTCTCTGAGCTCCTGTCTCACTCTTGAACTGGATTGTTCAACAGTGAGTCCTGACAATGGAAGCCATATTTGAAGCAACAGACCTACTAGACATTGTAAACAGAACTGAAATGAAGCCAGATACAAACACCAATCCTGACAGTGCCACCAATTGGATGACAAGGGATCATGAAGCACATGCTCAAAACTTCATGTCTGTATGAGGGCATGCCCTCAAAACTATACTTGGAGTAAAATGTTCCAGAGAATGCTGGAAAAAGCTTTCAGTTTGGTTCAAAGGGCAGGGCAACCAACAAGTTGCTCATTTATTGTCAGACCTATACCTGACCACCCTCTCAAACACCAAAGCAATTGTTACGAACCAAGGCCAGGTCCTGGCCGTAAATTGTCCTATTTCACTCAAGAGAGACCTCTCTCACTTTGCATTGCCGACTCCCTTCCATTTTCTGGGCTATCCCTCCTGCAGTACAAGATATCGCTATTGCAAAGGCACTATAACACGACCAGGCACCTGTTTCCTAATCGGGTAATCATCGCGTGGCAGCCACATGGCCACCCAGCCACCAAGGACCCAAAACAGTGGTCTAGAATAGTCCCAGTTCTTTGTAATTGACCCTGTACACTGTATATAAGCCCCAATGAAGCATGGCAGTCGTCAGACTGTCCATTTGTGATACTCTCATCTTCCTGGGTACTCCCCTGCGACCGCTCAGTCTAAAGTCCTCCCTCGTCCTCAAGGTACTCTTCAATGACCGCCTTGTTTAAAGCCCCTTGCTGCACTGGCCTCTACTCTTCGCCTCTGCCTCCTGCAACACGTACCAGTCCCCATCTGGTATCTTCTAGTCGTTTGGCTCGTCCTCCTGTTCAACGCTGTTTACGCCGCGTACCGTCTGTTCCGACCCTTGCCCACCTGCTCCTGAGTCCTTAGTGATCAGCAGTACGTGTCTTGACAGCAATGGCTCCCCAGCTCGAGCACAAAATGCAACTCTCATGCATGCTCAAATTGCTCAGATACCTGATACCCAAGAACCTACTTGTTTGGATGATCATCATTGCACTCCCAGAAATGCTGGAAACACATAAAACCATCTTGTATTCCACACCCCCTGACACATTGAATACCAACTAGATCATTGGCCAAATCCTGGCAAATGAACAATGTTGGATCTGCATGACTGGTACCACCACAGTGCCTTATTTTGCCAAGGCAGCAAAGAAGGAGAAGAATAAGAACACACAAAGTGAGAAAAGTAACAAAAGGTGCACCCATTGCAAGTGCAAGGGACATGAAATAACAGAGTGTTGGAAACCCCATGGGAAACCAAACAAGACACAGCCATTGATGACTGCATGCCCAGGACACCAAATTCCCAACCACCACAAATCACCAGTGCAGCAATTGCCAGTGCTCCAGCCTACAACAGCACTATCCACTTATACTGTGCATCTTGGGGTGACCCAGAACTCACCACCATCTATGTGCTGCAGACTCAGGATCAGCTCAGAGTGGCCAACCTTAAGAATGGCTGGCTCATGGACTCTGGGGCATCACATATTATGACATCCCATTGTGAGTGGTTAAGCCAGTACACCACCCTCTCAAGCCCTACTGTTAAGATCTATTTGATCTTAGTTTCTGCTCTAGTGAAAGAGTTGCTTGATATAGTTCAAGCACTAGACTTCAAATCCATTGATACTATCTCAGGAAGAGTGAATGGATTGAGATGAGAAGGGCCTCTTTCACTTAGAGCAAATGACTTGGAGAGAATGAGAATACTGTGAATATTCAAGAAGTAAGTTGAGTGTAAGGCTTGACTTTTGATACACCAGAGTATTTATACCATATCTCGACAACGGCTGATCTGATTCATATGAAACTTGGGGAGCACATAGCTGAGGTCCAATACTATCCAAAAACAAAAACCACAATTAGAAAGCATCAGAAATGACTCATGTGTGAGTCATTCTTTCCTAATATCTATCATCAGTCCAGTAAGCAATCACTAAGCACCAGTCATCCTATCAGTCAGCAATTACAAAGTATCAGTCAGCAAATCAATAAGCAGACAGTAAGCAGAAATGAGTAAGCAATCATAGGTAAGCAAGCAAACATGAATGCAGGTTGAATCCTAACACCTACCCAAGTAGTACTTGGAGACAACAGCTCTATTCCTGCTGTCAGAGTCAGCCAAGTTCAAGTCCAAATGTGCACAAATGGTGCATGGAGTACTGTCATCCTCTATGATGTCCTACATGTACCAGACCTGAATGGGAATCTATTATCAGTCTCCCACTGGACACAACATGGAGTGGAAATCTGTTTTCAAGGGCAAACATGTGGTATATATGACAATAACCACCTTGTATGCAAGGGACACCTACATGGAACACTATATGCTATGTCCATTAAGTCCCCCAAGTCTGAGTCTGTGCACATAGCTGTGCTTGACCACTTCCTGGTAGAAGATGACCAACATTCCAAAGTCGCCCTCACTGCATGTACCACCTCCTCCCAAGCCACTCTAGACATCTGGCACCAGTGCCTTGGCCACCTTAATCCTGATGCCATAACTGGATGCTGAAAAAAGGTCAAAGGGATGGAAATAGTAGGCAAGCAACTCACCTCTGGCAAATGCATCCCATCCTCTAAGGGAAGCAAACGCAACATGAAATCTCTAACATGATGGACACATGTGCTGATGTTGTACTAGGCCACATCTTCTCAGACATCTGTAGAAAGATGCCCACATGGACACCTCAGGGTTTTGAATACTTCATCACCTGGATTGACAATAAGTCATGAAAGGTGTTGGTGGACTGAAATACAAGTCTGAGGTGCTAGTGCACCTGAAAGCCTTCACTGCATGCACACAAGTTGAGACTGGGCAGCGCCTAAAGATCCTCTGCTTGGATGGAGGGGGCAAATATACCAGAGGGGCCTCACAAGCCTATATGACTGAAAAAGGAATGAGGCACAAAATCACCACCCCAGACACACTGGAGCACAACAGCATTGCAGAATGCATGAACTGGACTCTTCTTGATAAGGTCCAGGCCATGCTTGTAGATGCTGACTTACCTGAGTCTTTCTGGCCCAACGCACTTGAGTACACAGCACTTATCCACAACATCATGCCAACATGTGCACTAGAAAATATGACCCTGGTAGAAGCCTGGAGTGGGAACAAGCCTGACATGTCCCAACTCCATGTCTTTGGTGTGCATGCATTTTTCCATGTCCCAAAAGGCAAGTGCACCAAACTCAATGCTAGGTCACTGGTGTGCATGTTCCTTGGGTATGTGTGCCAACACAAGGCCTACAAACTTGTACATTGCTCCACTCATTGCATCATTGAGTCACACAATGTTGTCTTTGAGAAGGGGGCCCCACACCACACATCAAGCATGTAGTTTTCAAATCTGATGATGAATCTGCAGATGAAATTGAAGAAAATGTTAGTGACTCAGAGGGGGGGCAAAATGTGGATCATGTACCATCCACCAAACAACATGGCACTGGCATGGATGAGTCTCCACTGCCCCAGCCTGAAACCACACAATGCCAGCCCATCAGTCATGCACAACCCACCATCAGGTGATCCCACATGCATCATGTGTGTGCCCACTTATGACAATGACCTCAGATATAGCATCATGTTGTATGGACAGTGAAACTGACACACTGAACAAGGGAACCTGGCACACACTAATGTGGCCACAGACCCAAGGCCATATGCTGAAGCTATGTCCTGCTCCAATGCAGCTGAATGGGAACTTGCATGCAAGGATGAATGACACACTTTCAAAAATATGGGCATTTTTGAAATTGTGCTGCACCCATTGAATTGCAAAGTAGTGGGCTGCAAATGGGTCTTCAAAGTTAAAAGAGGACCAGATGGAAATATAATAAAATACAAAGCTTGCCTTGTTGCCCAAGGGTTCACACAAATCAAAGGTATTGACTTTGATGAAACCTTTGTGCCTGTAGCCAAAATGGTGTCCCTTTGCACCATCCTTGCTCTATCTGCAGAAAATGACCTGGAAGTTCACCAAACGGATATAAAATCAGCCTACTTAAATGGTGAATTAAAGGACAAGATCTACATGGAACCACCCCCAGGTTTCCATGTGCCCAAAGGCATGGCACTTTGCTTCACCTGTTGAAGGCTGTATATGGCACAAAACAGGGTGGATGCATGTGGTACAAAAACATCAAGGTCATGCTCACCCATATGAGGTACACCCACACAGATGCAGACCATGCTGTCTTCATCCAAAAATGCCCCAGGAGCACATCTATTCTGGCCCTCTACATCAACAACATCACCATGGTATCTAATAGTCTAACTGAGATCGAGTCAGACAAAGAAAAGTTAAAAGGATACCATGAAATGACTGACCTAGGAGACATTACTTGAATCCTAGGCATCCATGTCTTGCATGACCAAGAGAAAGGGTGGATTGCACTCTCCCAAGAAAAATATGTTGAGGAGGTCCTGGAATGTTTTGGGAAGGCAAATACCAGACCCATCAGTACTCCAACCCTTGTGAACAAGCACCTTTTGAAGGTGCACTCACCTGAAGTGGATGTGAGGTCCTACCAGCACATGATTGGCACAATCATGTACCTCATGCTGAGGACATGACCTGACCCTGTGTACATGGTTGCTGCACTTGGACGACAGGCTGCCTGCCCAGGAGATGACCACCAACATGTGCTTGAACATGCAATCTGATACATCCAAGGGACAAGTGGACATTGCCTTGTCTTCCAATGCTGGCATGATACCCAACTGCCCTTGACTGGGTTCATTGATGCAGACTGGGCCAGTGACATAAATGACAGGAAGTCAACCTCTGGCTTTGTCTTCATGCTGGCAAGTGGGGCTGTAAGCTGGAGCTCAAAGAAGCAAATGTCAGTAGCTCTCTCAAGTATGGAGGCCAAGTATATTGCTGCTGTGCATGCAGCAAAGGAGGCTGTGTGGTTGAGGCAATTATTCACCAAACTGGGCCAAGAGCCTCACCTCCCCACCACACTTCATGTTGACAACCAATCTGCCATTGCCAATGCCAGGAATCCTGAATTCCACAACAGGACCAAACACATTGAAGTGTGACACCACTTCCTGTGCCAGAAGGTCAATACCTGAGAAATTGACCTTGCATTCATCCCAACTGAAGACTGTTAAGACTCACTGTTGAACTATCCAGTTCAAGAGTGAGGGGTAAGCTCGAAGATGAGTTGGTAGACATCCAAGACTGCGTGGGCGAGAAGTAGAGTCCAAAGCAGTAACAAATACCAGAGTGGTATAGTTACTGGTAGAGTTGAGCAAGTACGCAGGGAAGAAGCCAGAATGGTCACAAGGGGATGGTCCTTAAAGGAGTATCCCAGGTTTGGAGAGTGCTGTAAACAAATGGACAGTCTGAAGACTGTCTGCTACTTTATTGAGCGCTTATATACTACAAGAGAACTGCTAAATAGGGAACAAGCCATAACCTTGTTATCAAGCACAATATATGGATGAGTAAGAAGTTGGAGTACACTTACTGAGCATGCTCAGTCATGCTCAGTAAGCCACTGAGTAAGAAGGCTTCCATTGATGAGTAAGAGCCTTTACTGTCCACATGTTCACTGCTTTAGTACACATGCAAAGCACCTGATTCATTTACTGTTAGTTAGTTTAGGGCTGGTCATTTGAGGACTTGTAGTTTGGTTCGGGGAATAGAGTTAGTCTAATAACACATTGTAGGGTCTTTAGTATTGTGTCAGTGCCTATTGTAGGGCACTTAGGGTCGTCCTAAAGTGTCCTTAGGGAGGCTATAATATTGTCCTTTATTGCTAAAAGGGTTGCCATTAAGTGGGGCTTGCTGTATGTTGATTGTGCCAAGAATTGCTCATGTGACAATGCACACACAATATTGTGGACACCTCTACTCACCCCTTTTGTCTGTGTGAACAGGGTGACACCATAGAGGCTGGGTTTCCTCTCATAAGGAAGGGTCCTTCAAGGGCCCTCTCCAGGAAATGGTTCATGACAAAGACCAAATCACTGATGTGTTGACAAAAAGACTCAGCCAAGAGAAGCATGAGTGATTAATCAAGGAGATGGGGGTGAGCACATGCCACCAGAGATGAGGGGGAATATTGGGCATGCAGCCACCAGGTGGCATGTGAATGGACAATCCTGGACTGTACATGTAAATAATCCAAAGTGGTCATTCATTTTTTCCCTCAGTCTTTTACATACAAGACTGAGGTTAGTAGTACATGCTCCCTTACGTTACTTCTTATAACTAACGTTGTACATAGTCATAGTCTTTACAGGTGAGCTTAACTGACTAATACAGTCTTTCACATACAAGACTGAGTCACAGACTTTACAACTCCAATACCTTTTAGTTACCTCTTGCACCCTCAGTAGACTTACACCTGGATAGAACTCTCTTTTTGAATGTGTAGGTAGATTTAGAGCTAGGAAGGACTGTTCTGGTAAGTAGCAATGTAAATCAGTATTCCTAATATCAATACTATCAGGGGATTCAATGAGAGGTGAAGCAAAGGGTTGGAGAGGTATGACAGGTGTAGGAATGTGATTGGTAAACAATGGTAAGTAGATGTCCAGGGGAGTAGGAGGTAATGGTCTCTTGACAAGGAATCCTCTTGTGTTGGAAACTGTTTCTCTAGGGGGAGCTTGTTGGGATGACACACGTCTTCTGTGTCAAGGAGCCAGATTTACTGAAAGGGGAGGTGATAATCGCCTGGAGTCCGCACAGTAATTCTGTCAGGAGTAGGGGGCATATCTGGTCGATAGCTGCACATGCAATATTCTGCCTTGCAGTTACACTTTGCTGTCCACGGGTCTGTTTCAGTGTTCTCCATACTAGCAGACCAACATTCTCGGCTGGTTGGAACAGTAGTTTGAATCAGCATAAGGGGTCTAGGAACAAGACTTGAGGCTTCTAGAGTTGCTGGGACTGAGTAATATGCAGGGGGACCAGTATACAGTACATCTGTTACATTATTCAGTGATTCTTGCATGCACAGACATGCAGGCCCCCTTTGGATGCTGCACTCACTCAATAAAATCATTGTATTCCACTCTCAATCAACCACCAAGTTTCTTACATGGATTTCTCCCTTGCATGATGCCAGGTGCAAAGGGGTTTGCTTGTCCTTGTTCCAAATCTTGATGTTTGCACCATGATCAAGCAGAAACTTCACTTTGTCACAATGTCCATTCCTTGACACCCGGTGTAAAGGACTCAGGTGGTCATTGTCCAGGGCATTTATGTCCACACCATGCTCATAGAGCAAAATTGCAATGTTGGTGTATCCTTTGGCAAGGGCAGCATGGAATGGGGTAGTGTGATAACCTCCCCTAGCACTGACATCTTGGGGACACACCATAATGAGATGTCCCATGGGGTTGTAAAAACTGTATGGCATAGTACAATGGGATGGTCTCTGGTGGTGTTTTGAGAAGGTGGGCCATGGACATATGTTCCTGGAAAGGGTAGTCCATATCATATATCCAGACCCATGTTGCAAAATATCCACTCTATGAGATTGTTGATGTTGGAGCTATAGGAATGATAGCTCAGTCTTGTGTGTAAAAGACTGTATTGGTTAGTTATCATTATCCAACCTATAGGAATGATAGCTATGTACAGTATTAGCTTTAAAGGAGTGTAAAGGAATGTGTAGTACTGACCTCAGTCTTGTGTGTAAAAGACTAAGGAAAATGAATGATAACTGAATTGTAATTGACACGTACTGCCCATTGTCTGTTTGCGCAGCACTTAGTGGCTGCACATCCAACAGTTGATGCTTGCTAACACATTGCCAAGATGAGCATGGAGGACCCCATCAGGAAAAGCCCAGTTTGTGAATTGAAGGTAATTGTCAGTAATTTGCTTTGAGTTGCCCCAATTAGTTTGATTCCTGCCAAAAAGTTTTAGATCAGTCCATTTGTTTCTTGCAAGAATAAGTAGTGGCAAGTGACTTTTACTGGGTATTTCAGGGCATTTCATGCAAAAAATGGCCTTCTTCCATGACTTTTCTCAGACTTTCCACAGCATTTGCAATGAAAACCAATTAATTGTGATTAAAGTGAGATAAGTGTAGGAAAAAGTGTAGGAAAATAGGGTATCCCAGCTATTGGGTGAATGTAGCTCTGCAAAACTTTCTTTCATGCATAACTGCTCAGATCCATAAGATTGAGGGCCTCATCACCACCAACCTTGGCTGTGTGTGATGTACTAGAGCAACTATTTTGATGACTACTGGGTGTCCTTGTGGTCTTGGCTTGGAGTGGTCACCCATGCTGAAGGAGCTTGCAAAGCAAGGTGCAGGGGAATGTGGGAGGGTAGGAGAGAAAGAGAAAAATTGCCAGGGGAAGCATGCTGTCATCACAGCCATGGGCATGTTGCCATCATGGTGGCCAGATCATCACAGTTGCCATGGGCCATGTTCACAATTTGTGGTTGTTGTGAGGTTGCTGTATCCATGCCCGAGTCATTGTCATCATCACCAGGAGAGGGGAATGGGGACCAGTGGGTGAGAGAGCCTTGGTAGACTGCCATCATCATGGCCATGAGCACATCACCATCACAGCCACCAGATTGTCACAGTGGCCATGGGCCTTGCTCATGATTTGTGGCTGTTGTGAGGTGGCTATGGCCATGCCCAAGTCATTGTCAGTGTTACCACTGCAGTGACACAGGAGGAGAGGGGAATGGGGGCCAGAGATGGAAGCATCAGGGGCCTGCTTGGGAAGAGGGAGACAGGGGTGGAGCAGAGGGGAGAGGAGGAGGAAAGCATGATGCACACTGCACCACAAAACCTGAAAGCCTCAGTGTTAGTCATGGCTATCACACTGCCCTTGTAGGCAGGACAAGGAACAGAAGAGAATACATATGATGATTCAACCCCAGCAAGAACAAGTGACCCTGCATTGTAGCTTGATGGGATCAGCCCTGTTATGCTCTTGTATACATCAGGAAAAAATGCTATTGCTACAAGCACTATGTAGCACTGTATAGCCTATATAGTGCTACATAGTGCTTGTAGCAATAACATTTTTTCCTGATGTATAAGGGTAATTCAGCTGCCACAGGAATTGTCTGAGGTCAAATGGCCAGGTTGAGTCTACCTGAGGATGAGAAGTGGTGGCTGGTGTCACAAATCTGCTTTGGACTGGGACCTGCCAGCATGTAAATATAGGTGGAACCCTTATGCTCACATGATTCACACTCATGCTGTCCAGCACCTGCAGTGGCTGGGAGGGCTCAGGGTGAGTTCAGCCCAGGAATTGTCACTTGCCAATGATGGTACAGAATCTGCTTCTGAAAATGCTTTGGGTTTCATAAAGAGAAGGCCCTAACAGAATGGAAGAATGAAAACTACATGACATAAGCATCTGCCAATGAGGATGGAAGTCCTGTAATGCAACAAGGTCAATTGTTGTCAGTTGATGACCAGGCCCTGTGCATGCATGGTGTCCAGGTAGTCAAAACTACCAGAATGATCAAGGGAGTTGGGGGAAGGGGTGGACATCATGGGAAGAGTATCATTGATGGTGGTAAAAGTGCCACTACCATTGGGCAGGTGTTGTGAATTGAGGCCAAGCCTGGCCATGCATTGTTCTATTTTGCTCAAAGTAGCTGTTTTCACTTCACATTATCCATCTACTTCTACTTCCAATGACTGTTCCCTTCTACAAGCATAGAACATGAGTCATCAGCATTCCTCAAGTCTCTGTGGCTTGCACAGACACCCTCCCCCCTATTTGGTAACCTACCATGTGCTAGCCACATGGCCACTCAGCTACTAAGTACTGAAACACTGGAAGGAATCCTGGGCCTCCTAGGACAACCTATATGATGTCATAGGGCTCCACTGACATCATCACTGACTGAGTGACTCCACTATGACCTCATATGCTCACCAAGCACTCCACAGTGATATTATTATGATGTCCTCACTCCACAAACTCCCTAATTGTCCTGAGTCATCTATAGGTATGACATAACAGGTTTGTGCCCCTTGAATCCAATTGGGGCAGTCTAAAGAATCTGAGATAGTTTCTATAGTTCATACTCAGCCCTGTAACAGGTATATAAGCCCCAATGTAGCATGGCAGTCATCAGACTGTCCATTTGTGATACTCTCTCCTTCCAGGGTACTCCCTGTGACTGCTCTGTCTAAAGACTCTCCTCACTTCCAAGGTACTCTTTCACAACTGCCTTGTTTGAAGTCCCCTTGTCACTCTGGCCTCTAGCATTTGCCTTTGCCTCTTGCAGCACATACCAGTCCCCATCTGGTACCTCATCATTGTTTGGCTCATCCTCTTGCTCAACATGTTACTCAATGCCTACTGCCTGTTCCGACCCTCACCCATCTGCTCCTGAGTCCATAGGGATCAGCAGTATGTGTCTTGACAGCAGGTTTCTGAACATATCTGACAGAGTGTTTCAATCAATGTCCTGTAACAGTGAGACATGAGTAACCTTTTACATGTCCAGAAACAAGATGAACCCTATTTTCAGAAAAATGAAAAAAGAGCAGCAAAACTGAAAATGCACCAAATGAGTGTCTGTGCCACACAAAACCTGTCATCACTCACCAGGACCATGCAAGGGATTTGCAAGAGGGGAGAATGGCCATCATGGGCCTGCAAATCCCTGCATAGAGAGTGTTGAACCAGAACCCAAATGGATCAAAGAAGATGAAGACCTTCATACAAGGTTCTAGATCCACTCATAAATATTATGTGTTAGATAGAACTATAGTAGATATGCATATGGGACTAGGGTTATGCATACTATACTATCTATCACAAGATGCAGCCTTATGCAGCATCTTGGATGTTTCCACATCACATGTCTGTGAATGCATGATATAGTGGACACCTTTAGTCACCTCTTTTGGACTTAGGAACAGCCCTGGGTCATAGAGGTATAAATACCATACATGTAGACAAGTATACACATTGCTCTACACCCTAATATCACTTGAGCATTAGCACAACCTCTAAGGTGGGTTGCTTAGCCTGTTAGCTGTGCTCTATGCTGTGCAACAGAGAGAGTGCAGTGGAGGAGAGGTGAGGGGATGGGAAAGGATGAAGTGCACTACAGCATGACCCCTATTTTCAGAAAGACAAAAAAAGGAGAGGGGAAACTGAAAACACACCAAATGTCTGAGACCCTTATTAATACCTTGTTGTTAGGATTCTTGCATTCTATGTTCTCATCTGCTTACCTATGCTTTGGTGACTCATCCTTGTTTACTCATATGTGCTTATTCATCTGGCTTAGTGATTGCTTACTGACCTGCTTACTCATTGATCAGTAATGGCTTACTCACTACTTACTGGTTGATGACAGATACTAGGAAAGAATGACTCACATGTGAGTCATTTCTGACACTCTTGAATTGCACTCTACGTGTTTGGATACTACTGGTTCTCAGATATGTGCACCCCAAGTTTCGTACAAATTGGATCAGTAGTTGTTGAGATATCATATAAATAGTCTGTGGTACCAAGAAGTTGAGCCTTACGCTCGACTTACTCTCTTACAAATCATCTTGTCAAATTCTCTAAACAAACTATAGTGATAGCTCTAAGTGAAAGAGGCCCCTCTCTTCTCTTACACCTATTCTTCCTGAGATAATATCGAAGGATTTGAAGTCTAGTGCTTGAACTAAATCAAGCAACTCTTTCACTAAGAGTTGGTAATAAGATCAGTCAGATCTTAACACTTGTGAACATCTTGAACTGAATGATGGTTGAAGGATGGGGGAGGATGGAGAGAGGGAGAGAGGGAGAGTAGGGTGGAGGAGAGGGGAGAGGAGAGGAGAGCAGTGGTTGATGTTATACATTGTGTTGCATGGGGCCACCCAAGGAAAAAAAAGGGGAGGGTGATTCTGTTATGTAAGATTGCCATCTCCATGTACATGTGGGAAAGATACTATGAGCAATCTTTACACTTCCACCCGATGCCCTCTGGCACTGGTTCTTGTGAATGGGCCACAAACCTGCTGAATGTCTCATGTATGTGGAGTGGTCCACACCATTCAAGCCATCTCCTGAACCAAATCACCTTCTATACAAAATATTGAAACATGGTGTATGGGGAGAACAGCAGGTAAATATGTGCCCATTGAACTGATCCACCAAAGTGTACACCTGTTGCCAAATGAGTGGAAATCAAGTAATGTGCTAGATCTGTGTGATACCTTCTATGTAAATACTTTTTCCAAGTGCTGATAATAACATACTTGAGCTTGAAAATCTGAACACCAAATGAAAATTCCCTTTAACCAATCCAAATCCATTGGCAATGACAGGAAATTGGCTCTGAATTCCCTTGGATGTTACAACACTTTCCTTTTACATTTACTTCTTACCTTTTTGCTATGGACTGCTTGCCTTTGTACATCCCTTTACTTACTGGTCTTGTGATCTCTTATGTCTCTTATGTCTTGTGATCTCTTTGGTGTTATCATGTGATCCATACACGTCCAGGTAACACTGGATTGCTGTTACTTTCCCTTTGTTTGGTTCTCTTTCCTTTTATACTTACTTCTTAGTTTTGACTGTTGTTACAAACCAAGGCCAGGTCCTGGCTGTATATTGTCCTATTTCACTCAAGAGAGACCTCTCTCACTTCGCATTGCCAACTCCCTTCCGTTTCTTGGGCTACCCCTCCTGCGGTGCAAGATATCACTATTGCAAAGGCACTATAACACAACCAGGCACCCGTTTCCTAATCGGGTAATCATTGCGTGGCAACCACATGGTCACCCAGCCACCAAGAACCCGAAACAGTGGCACCAACTCTTAGAAACTGTTGCATAACTCATCTGACATCATCAAGGCTCCAATGACATCATGGCTGACTGAGTGACTCCACAGTGATCTCATAGGCTCACTAAGCGCTCCACAGTGACATCATAATGATGTCATTGCTCCACAATGATCAGTAATGTGCTCAGTAAGCCTGAAACTTGACACAAGCAAGTTTATGCCTCTGTAGTCCTATTGGATGGTACCCAAGAGTCTAGAATAGTCCCAGTTCTTTGTAATCGACCCTGTACACTGTATATAAGCCCCAATGAAGTATGGCAGTCGTCAGACTGTCCATTTGTGATACTCTCATCCTCCTGGGTACTCCCCCGCAACCGCTCAGTTTAAAGTCTACCCTTGTCTTCAAGGTACTCTTCAACAACCACCTTGTTTAAAGCCCCCTTGCTACACTGGCCTCTAGCCTTCACCTTTGTCTCTTGCAACATGTACCGGTCCCCATCTGGTACCTCCTTGTCGTTTGGCTCATCCTCCTGTTCAACACCATTTATACTGCGTACTGTCTGTTCCAACCTCTGCCCACCTGCTCCTGAGTCCTTAGTGATCAGCAGTACATGTCTTGACAACTGTGCAGCACAGTCATTTGGTTTTGACTCATTCATGGCCTCATTTCTATGACTCCGACTTATTATGACTCCTACTATACTAGTAGCACAGTCAAAGCACAGCTACTGCTGTGCTTCTCCTGTATATATAAGCTCAGTACTTTGTGACCAAAGCCCTGAGCTTGGTCTCTTGTAGAATCAAACCTACTCTTCTCCAACATATTTGCCTGCAACCCACACAACTCCTAATCCTCAAACCACATCCACCTCTCCATTTCATCAACTCTTCACACACACACCATCCACCATCTACTCTTTGCTTTTCCCTTCCTCTCCTAAGAGTCTCTCTTCACTCTACTGAGAAGAGCTCTCCTCCTTCCAGACATACCTTTCTCTCTCTGCATGTTCAAGGTCTACGATGGACTTGAATGCATATAGCTAGTAGAACCAGCCCTAGTTTATCCCATTACAAACTTACCCTAGCTTCTAAATGGACCGAGTTGTACTAGGAAGGGTCTATTGGCCATAACCTGTTTAGCATAAAACACTTCGACCGCTGCAGGGATCCTTACTCTTTACAACAGGAACCAACCTGTTCATTGGAACACACTTTACTATCAACTCGACTTCAGGTTTGAAAACTGACATGGCTCATTACCATGACATTGGAAGAAGTAACTTTCTGAAATATTTCATGACTTTCCACCATAGAAGCTCAATTCCCAAAACTTCATGGGAATTTGCAGAAATGGGAACCCAATTTGCAAACTGGGGTTTTCCTAATGCCCAGTACTGAGCAGTGTAGGTTGCAAGTGGGAAGTGTTCCATACCATCTTTATTGACCTGGTCCTGCTTGAGAAGGATACTGAGGGAAGCCTGTGTGAGAGTCATATGTGCCACTGAAGATAAAATAGGGAAAGGTCCCCTGCAACCTTGAGAGGATCCAATGTCAAGTATTCCTTCATGGGTGGCCCACCAGCTGGGCCATCAGGAAAACTACATCCTACTAGAAAGTAGAAACACCTAGAATGAACTAGAGTGCACTAGAAATGACCTAATATAGTAACTCCAGTCACTTCTAGTCACTTCTAGTAGTGACAGTTTTGCTGATGGGAGAAATGCAAAAACTGAACAACAGGGGAACTGTTGATGTTGAAAATATAAATGAGGTTGGAACATGCAGATAAAACAGTTTCATGGGCATTCCTGATGCTTCAGTCTTGGTTGTATCTTGATCATGAAATTGAATGGCAAGGACTTGGGCAAGTTCTTGATATGAAGAGGACGTTCTGACACTGTGAGTAGGGTTGTGCCTGGCCCAGCTTCAGGCCATGAGCCAGGCCAAAGTGATGGCTTCGTGATGGGTTTGGCCTGGCCTATGATTTGAAAAGCCAAAGCTGGGCCATCAAGCCATGGCTTTGACCTTTTTTGGGGGGTAATCATCAAACTTTAATTTATCAACTTTGCATGGACACACATTGTTCCCAGTCATTTTTCATCATCATATCTGTGCTTCCCTCTCAACCTTCCTTTTTGCTCATGTACAATGTAAGTCATGGTGGCCTATATGTCAATGTGCCCAATGCTCATCTTTGCATCATCAACTTGCATTCCTCCCCCTTCTGCATCCAAAATGTCCACTCCCAACACAGTCAAACAACTTGTTGGATATCAGCTCTCTCTCTAGCTCTTTGTCAGATGCTGTACCAGCCCCCTCCTGCACCACATGTCCACTCTCCCTTCTCCCTTCATTTCCTCTTCCTGTCATGATCTACCCCTTGTTGATGTATCACTAACCGCTTCTATTATCATCCTCTTCTGTCACCCTCTTCCCCTTGGTTACTGTTTCATCCCTTGATATTGATTGACAGCTGTCACCTTACTTGCTTGTGTTTCATCTGCTGATTGATCCTCTTTTGCCATTGGCTTACTTTTTATCTATTGTTCTGCATATGGTACTGTACAGCCTCGCTAGATACAGTATTTAAGCACCTGTAGAAGCTGGGGAATGTCCCAAGCTTAGCTTTGTCCCATTTTCCTGTCACATCCCTTGCCCTGTACATGCTCTCAATCACAACTTGCTTGTGCTGACTTACACTTTGCTTGACCTGAGCACACCTCAAGGAACCCTTGTGTTCCTCTCCCTTCTCTGCCTCTCTCTCATCATTCTCCTCTTCTGTGAAACCAGAAGATTGACTCTGTCTGCAGACTGAGTCATTGCCTGACTCAATCTTGAGATGCTAAACCTTTGATCTGGTCTCTTTGAGCCAGCCCCACTGAACCCTTGAATCAAGTCACAGGGACTTGACCCCATGTAGAAACTATGTGATTTAACGAGAGTGGGAGAACGACAGTTTTGTGAGTGAGTGCAGCGTCCAAGGGGAGGCCTACACATTCGCACTTGTGAGGGTCGCTGAATAAGCAATGACTATGCTCAGTGACTCACACGCGTGAGCGATCACTGAAGGTATATTACCTGAATAAGCAATGACTATGCTATCCAGGTATGAGCTCTATGGAATGTAAGGAAAGGGTAGCTAAAATAATGTACCTCAGTGACTTGCGTGCGTGAGCAATCACTGAGGGAAGGTAAGTATTTTGTCTACTCATATAAGTAGGGAACAGGTATGGATTCTACAAGTCCGCAGATGAAGGGTATGCAAGAAACGGGACAATGATTGAGCCAATAGACATCCAGACTAACTAGTGTAAATAGCTAAATCCACTTAGGGTGGCCTAATGGTACGGGTATATGTATCGACTGAGGGGACAACTCACTCGTTCTCATGCGCTCACAATCGAGCTCACTCATGCTCAGGAATTTACAACACTCCCCCTCGCTTTGTGGACAGGCCAAGTCCTGATGCAAAGTGTTTGACCTTCACAGAAGGGAGCACCTTGGTGAGTGCGTCGGTGAGCATGTCATCTGTTGGGCAATACACGAGTCGCGCAGAGCCTTGCTCAATGACCCATCGAATCCAGTAGTACCGGACATCGATTGTTATGAACCAAGGCCAAGTCCTGGCCGAGGATTGTCCTATTTTACTCAAGAAAGACCTCTCTCACTTTGCATTGCCGACTCCCTTCCATTTTCTGGGCTATCCCTCCTGTGGTACAAGATATTGCTATTGCAAAAACACTATAACACGACTAGGCACCCGTTTCCTAATCGGGTAATCATCGCGTGGCAGCCACATGGCCACCCAGCCACCATGGACCCGAAACAGCAGCACAAACTCTTAGAAACTGTTGCATAAATCATCTGACGTCATCAAGGCTCCAATGACATCATGGCTGACTGAGCAACTCCACAATGACCTCATAGGCTCACTAAGCACCCCACAGTGACATCATAATGATGTCATCGCTCCACAATGATCAGTAATGCGCTCAGTAAGCCTGAAACTTGACACAAGCAAGTTTATGCCTCTGTAGTCCTATTGGATGGTACCAAAGAGTCTGGAATAGTCCCAGTGCTTTGTAATCGACCCTGTACACTGTATATAAGCCCCAATGAAGCATGGCAGTCGTCAGACTGTCCATTTGTGATACTCTCATCTTCCTGGGTACTCCCCTGCGACCGCTCAGTCTAAAGATTCCCCTCGCTTCCAAGGTACTCTTCAACGACCGCCTTGTTTAAAGTCTCCTCGCTACACTGGCCTCCAGCCTTCGCCTTTGTCTCTTGCAACACCTACCAGTCTCCATCTGGTACCTCCTCGTCATTTGGCTCGTCCTTTTGTTCAACGCCGCCTTCGCCGCGTATCATCTGTTCCGACCCTTGCCCACCTGCTCCTGAGTCCTTAGTGATCAGCAGTACGTGTCTTGACATCGATGTGTTTGGTCTGGGTGTGATACTGATGGTCGCACATGAGCGCGATAGCTGACTGATTGTCGGAGAAAAGGGTGGTGGCATCAGAGAGGGGGCCAAAGACTTCTGAGATAAGGCTGCACAGCCATAGCGCTTCCTTCATCCCGTGAGTGGCCACAACGTATTCACTCTCCATGGTCGAGAGCGAAATGATCTCCTGGCACTTTGAGGACCAAGAGACAGCACCCCCATCAATGAGGAATGCATACCCTGAGATGGCGCACCGATCCTTGGCCATGCTGCCATCCGCATCCACATATCCTTTGAGGACGTGCTTTGTTTCGCCATAAGTGAGCCACAAGTTGCGTGTGCCAGACAAGTAACGGTAAATTTGCTTGACTGCATGCCAGTGCACTGGGCCTGGATTGGTGGTGAAGCGTGCTATGGTGGCCACTGCAAAGGCGATATCTGGATGCGTGGAAAGTGCGGCCCAATTGAGGGCACCGACAGCCTCATGGTATGGTACATCCTGCATGGCGGCAGACTCAGCCGTGCTTGTTGGCGACTGCTCACACGTAAGGCAGGACTGTATGTCCATGGGTGTGGAGAGTGGTTTGAGCTCATCTAAATGATAGCGACAAAGGATTGAGTCAATATATGCTCGCTGCAACATGTGTATGGTGCCGCTGGTGCGGTCGCATTGGATCTCAATACCGAGCATCCAATGGAGCTCGCCCAGGTCAGTGACCTTGATGTGCTCGCGCAGGCCATCCTTGAATTCAGTCACAAGTTGCTCGCTGCGATTGTACAATCGTCAACATGCACGGCGATGACCGTTATGTCACGCCCGGCTTGTCTGGACTTGTAAAACACGGCTTGGTCGACAGAGCACTGTTTGTAACCGAGTGAGGCAAAAATGGAGGAGAGTTTCTGGTACCAACGCCTCCCAGATTGTTTGAGCCCATAAAGTGTCTTCACAAGACGTAGGATGCGCATGCCTGCCCCTGGGTCTCGGTAGCCCAGGGGGTGCTGCATATACAGAATTTCTTGGTTGTTGAGCACACTGTTAAGGTAGGCCCCTTTAATATTGACCTGGTGGAGCTCGAGATGAAGGTGATTTGCCATGGCTATGATGGTGCGTGATGATGCGAGATGGGCTACTGGTGCATAAGTATCATCATAATCAACACCTCCGATTTGACTGAATCCTTGGGCGACAAGCCGCACCTTGTAGCACGTGATGTTGCCAGCTGCATCCCTTTTGGCCTTGAAGACCCATTTGGAACCAATGATGTTGGCTCCTGGGGGTGGTTCTTCGAGTTGCCAAGTGCCTGCAGTCTTTAGTGTAGCAAGTTCCTCTTTGATGGCCTGCTCCCAGAGGGGCCAATCAGGCCTCCGCTTTGCTTCGGTGAGCAGGCGAGGCTCCAACACTTCTGCATCGGAAGTTGCAGCGGCAAAGACATGTTCGAGGCCAGCGAAGTCTTCAAGGAGCATGGGCAGGCCATTGGCAACCGACCATGCTCCCCCTGCTTCCTCAGTGTCGAAAGAGCCTGGCAGGCGGATGCCACGTGGTATGCGGGGAGCCCTGTGGCATGCAGAGGTAATGCCTTCGCCTGCTTGGAGGTCACGGACGGCGCACGAGGGTTTGCGAAGGCATGTGGAACGTCGAGGGCCATCTGTAAGGCTGGTTTCAACTTCTTCTTCTGATGCTGGATATTGGATTGGTGCAGGCAGGGGTTTGGGCAATTGAGGTGGAATGGGTGACTCTGGTGTGAGGTCAGGGTTGGCGTCAGGTTCCTCTTCAGGGTGTTCGGAATGGGTAGGCATTTCAGGGACTTCATGCAGGCCGGGGTCCTCAGCGTGCCACTCGCTTCCAGCAGTTGGGACCATGATGCGCTGCTCCCCCTCGAGCGGTGCATGGGATGAGAAATAGACGTCATGCTCGATGCTTACAGTTTGAGTGGTGGGCCAATAGATTCTGTGGGCATGTGAATCAGTGTCTACCCTGAGCCATTTTCCTTCGCATGCTCTAGGGTTCAACTTAGAACCCTTGTTGTTTGTGTGTACCCATACACTGCAGCCCCACCGGTGAAGGCCGGACAAATCTGGCGGTTCCTTATGCAGTGCTTCATATTGTGTTTTGCCATCTAGCGCGCAGGTGGTGGTGCAATTCTTGAGCCAGACAGCATGCCACAGCGCTTCCCCCCATAGAGATTTTGGGAGCCCACTTTTGTGAGAGAGGGCACACATGCATTCTAGCAGAGTCCTGTTAAGGCGCTCTGTGATCCCATTGTGTTGTGGTGTGTTGTGGGTGGTGAGCCGCCGCGCGGTGCCAGCCGCAGCCAGGTGCTTGTTGAAGGCACCACTTAAGTACTCGCCCCCGCGGTCAGAGTGGAGCACTTTGATTGCACTGCAATGACCTTGTGACTTTGCCCATGCCTCAAAGGCTCTATACATTTCGAAGGCTTCAGATTTCTTGGTTAACAGGAAGGCAACTGTATAGCAAGTTGCAGAGTCAGTGAATGTAATGAAGTGTTTTCGACCCTGGCATGTTGCAACAGATGCAGGCCCCCAGAGATCGCTGTTGATCTCTTCCCCAAAATGCTGAGTGGGAGTGCTGCGACGCACTTTCAGTATGGGGAGGTGGGTAGCGCGGGCGAATATACATGCTTTGCAGTTGCTCGGCTTGGATGTAGTGTCAATGGTAATGCCTCGAACTCATCCTGTTTGAACTAGTTTGAGAGCACTTCTGATTGCAATGTGACCAAGGCATCTATGTAGCTCCATGACTGAAAGTTCAACAGAGTGAACGTATTCAGTGCTGCGCTCTACACGATATAGTCCATGTGTGCTGTGGGGTATGTGAGCTACTCACCCACCTGTCGGAGCAACAATGTCCAAAAATCCATTATGCAGCTCCATGCAATAGCCCTCCTGATCTAGGGCTCTGAGCGAAACAAGTGTATAGGCAACTTTCGGCGCATGAAGAACTCCCCAAAGTGTTAGTGTGCGCCAGCCACCCACATCTGGTACCTGTACAGTTAGTGATCCAACACCGATTGCTTGAAACTGCTGCTGATTTGTGGTGACGAGAGTTACAGGTGGCGAAAGGGGGTGATAGCCAATGAAGTCCCCTTTATAGGGGCTAATATGCTTTGTGGCTCCAGAATCGTAGAGCTCAATGCGGGTCTCGCTGCTGTTGACAACAATGGACGCGGCCATCTGCTGCATCCTATCAGGTGAGTTCGAAAACTCCCCCGCAGTTGTACTTTCAACACTTGCATCTCCCTGTAAGGAGCAAGTTGAGTCACTAGGTGAAATGTGAGCAGTGCCGTCTGCCTCCTCGGCCAGCCAAAACCCATCCGCTTCGACCGCATCATCGGCAACGGCGTTTGCTGACCCGACTGGTCGGGTTTCTGTTTTGGTGGGTGCTGGGGTGCTGCCAGACTTGGGTGCAGGCTGCGCTCCTGCATTCCCCTCCTTCTTCGGGGAGCGGCACTCGGGTGCCCAGTGTCCTGGTTTCCCGCAATTGTGGCACTTGCCTTGGCAACGCTTCTTCCTAGCGTCGTCGGACCCATGAGCAGCTAAGGCCTCATCCGGCTGCTGGTCCCTTCTGCCTGAGCTTTGGCTATGTTGGCAGCACCTGCAGCGGGTCTTAATTCAATCCACTTCTTCGCATATAGAGGTGATGAGGGAGTCCATGGAGACTTGGCTAGTAGTGTTGGTAAGTCGTGCCACTGTCATAAGTCCAGACGTGAATCGCGCTAGCTCCTCAGGAATGCTGCGAAGGACGGTGCGCTGGTATTCCACGTCGGAAACACTGACTCCAGACACATGGAGCTCCTCACGCTTGAAATGGAGATCTTGTAGGAAAATGCGAACATCCACGCCCTTAGCGCAACGGCTCTCCAAGAAGGCTTGGAGCCGGTCACTCTGTGCGTATTTGCTCTTTAGCTTGTACTCCTGCGAGACTAAGTTCCAGCATGCCTCCGCAGTGTTGAGATGTCCCACACATACTGCAACAGCATTGGGGAGACGTTGGCAGAGTAGGAACCATGCGATGCAGTCATTGCAGTCCCAGGCCTTCACAGCCAGGTCTTCATCGGCGGTTGGACTCTGCGGGTTTGCTGGGGCAGGGCACGTGGCGGTTCCGTCAAAATACCCCATTCTGTCGGTTTCCTCCATAGCTTGTGTGAAGTGCATGGTGAACACAGCCCAGTTGGAGCTGTTCAGTTCGAGATGAGGGATAATGGCTGGGAGTTGGTCAAAAGTCTCAGGTGCAGGTGCAGGCAACAGAGTTGTGGGTACAGCTGAGGATGTGGAAGCCATCTGAGGGCCAGGGCCCATAACCTGTAGAAACTATGTGATTTAACAAGAGTGGGAGAATGACAGTTTTGTGAGTGAGTGCAGCGTCCAAGGGGAGGCCTACACATTTGCACTCACAAGGGTCACTGAATAAGCAATGACTATGCTCAGTGACTCACGTGCGTGAGCGATCACTGAAGGTATATTACCTGAATAAGCAATGACTATGCTATCCAGGTATGAGCTCTATGGAACGTAAGGAAAGGGTAGCTAAAAGAACGTACCTCAGTGACTTGCGTGCATGAGCGATCACTGAGGGAAGGTAAGTATTTTGTCTACTCATATAAGTAGGGAACAGGTACGGATTCTACAAGTCCGCAGATGAAGGGTATGCAAGAAATGGGACAATGATTGAGCCAATAGACATCCAGACTAACTAGTGTAAATAGCTAAATCCACTTAGGGTGGCCTAATGGTACGGGTATATGTATCGACTGAGGGGACAACTCACTCGTTCTGATGCGCTTGCGATCAAGCTCACTCACGCTTGGGAATTTACAACACCCCACTGAACCCTGAGCTAACACTCTAATGGCCGTGATGCTGTAACACTTCCTTTCTTGTGCACTTGCCTCTCAATGACATCCCTGCTGCAGTCCTTGCCCCATGTCAGCAGACTACAACAACAGCTCAAGTTGATTGCCATCGATGTCACTTGCCTCAGCTCCAGCCCACTTGTCCTTAAGCATTGTCCTTGCCTGACACATGTCTACGCATGGACCTGGATGATGCAGGCACATCATCATCAATGCACTACATGAGGGCTCACTGGCTCTAGCATCTTGCCCCCAATGTCATTGCCTCATGCTTGCAGATTTGTGGTAGGAAGAACAGGACTCTTGAGTAGCACTTTTGTATTTAAGTAGCTACCATCTTGTACAGTAGCTAAGGGGAATTGAATCAAGAGCTTTTGCCTCTGCGATAAACTTCTCATCTGCCTGTGAACCATTCCCTTGAGAACACTCACACACGCACACTCTCTCTTGCATGTGCACATTGCATTCCAGGGCACAACCTTGCTCCTCTCTGTCCCTTTCATCTTGCATGTGCACAGGCCACAGCTGCACTGCAATGTTGGCTGTAGTACATTATATTGAATTTTGCACATGAATAAATTTCTGTTGACTGTAATACAGCTGTATTGCTACTGTACTGTGAGAGCTCAAGAGTATTCAGTATATGGATGGGATATAGTCACCTGTATCCATCAACCTACCATGCATTGTATGGCCATGGCCATAATATGGATGGTGCGCAGCCCTACTACTGATTGACGATGAGGAGACAATGTATTGGTCTGAGTAGCTTAGTATCTTCCCATACTATCATTGGCAACCAACCTGCAGAATCAACATTTTATTTACATACAAAAGCTGTGGCCCAGGCCGAGCTAAGCTGGAGCCAAGCCGTAATTGATGGCTTTGGCCTGGCCTGGGATTTTAGTAAGCCAAAGCCGCCTCGGGCCAAGCCAAAGCCAGGGCTTTCAGGCCAAGCCGGGCCGGAAAAACCCTAACTGAAAGAGGCGGTAAGCGCATTTTCGCTTTGCCCTATCGAACCCTAACAAAATGGGTTTGTATGTTTCCTGCAAACTCTTTGGTAATATGTCTAATGCGTCCTGACTCCTGAAGAGCCCCTGGAAAGCATTGGCGAAGGCTTTCTAGACAGACAACCCATTTGAACCTGCACATCGCATGAGAGACCGTCGTGACTACGATAATTGATGACTTATATCGTAAGTGCAAGGACACGTGAAAAAGACAGTAGTAATGACATAACTGGTCTAAACAGGAACCAAAGATCGTACTGCTGTGGCTACAGCAGAACAGATGGTATCAAAGGGTAAACTATTGGACAGTTCAACGAATGGCAAGTAAATGAATGGAAAGTTTTTTCGATATACGCGTGAGGTCCGTATCAAAGATCCACCCACTTCTTAAGTAGTTTGCTCAAGTTGGGCGTGCCCACGCCTGGAGAGAACAGATTAGAAATAGTATCGACCTAAAGTCCCCGGGAACATTTCAAACTTACCCGTTACGGGGTCCCAACCCTTGGCACTAGATAATATCGCAACATCAGTACCCTTTGACAGGCATGAGGACGAAGACGACATGTATAACTCACGTAGTGAAACCGTTTGTGCCTGCAAGTCACGGCGCGAGCGTAAGAGATGGAAAGAAAGGAATGAATCACGGCGACTCACCGCAGCCTGGGTTGTTTCCCGAAGTGATGTCGTTGAAGAGATCAGAGAATTTATCTTTGTAGATCTACAGAGATATCACAAGATGGTCAAAGAATAATTGAAGCATACACACCAGTGGATTGATGAATCCTGTAAATACAAAGGTGATTGGCTTGAGGCGCGAAAAACAAGATACGGTAGCGACTTACCGAGTGGGCCCTTACCGCGGTGAAGTCGAGCATCATTAATCAACGTGATAATGGAGCCCACAACCGGAGCCGATGCTGACGTCCCAAAGACAAGCTCAAGTTGGCCATCGAAAGCAACAACGTAGTTTGCACTAAAAAGATGAATTGATATTAATTTGGGAGCGGGGTGGTACTATGGAACAACCTGACCCATTGGCAGACAAATCCGGGAATGCGCGTACCTGGCGGATCGATGAGCATAAACGAACTGTGTCTCTCAATGGCGGTATATCCTCACCTTTCCGGAGTTACTATATTGTGCTGCAGTGTAGGGAGGGGGATTATTTTCGAGGTACTCCTTAACCGCGTGTTCTTGGTACTCTGGCATGGGGAAGATATTGCTAAATCCACCCCCGCTGATGATGACTGTCTCGCAAGCGACCTCCGGATCCTCAACGGTTTTGCCTGGGGTGATCTGTGTTGCTCCAACAGCAGTAACGAATGGGCACGACGCGGGGAAGGCAGGGTTGAATAGGACACCGCCATTGGGGCAGATACCGCCGAATCCGGCCACACCAGAATCGCCGGACGCGTACAAAACTGTCGAGCCCATCATGCCGAGCTTCCCATACTCATGGCATTGACGTTTTGCGTACGCCACCGGCACTGCGTATTCATCTTCACCGTAAGAGATAGATACGACATGCGGCGGTTTAATGATGCCACAAGACTCGGGGTCTGCGTATGATCATAAGCTTGTGTCATACACCCTTGCTGTATGTACATACGATGGAAACCACCTGGGGCGGGATCAGGATAAATGCCGTCCTGGAAACATAAGTTTAGCGTAAGAAATACTAATATTGGAATAGAAAAAGTATTTACTTGACCGGGGACATCACCGCCGTCAAATGTGCAAAATGATTTATCCACGGCATCCAACCAGTTGTCAAACCCAGCCCCTACGGATAGGGTTTTTCCGGCCCGGCTTGGCCTGAAAGCCCCGGCTTTGGCTCGGCCCGAGGCGGCTTTGGCTTTCTAAAACCCCAGGCCGGGCCAAAGCCGTCAAACCCGGCTTGGCTCCGGCTTGGCCTGGCCTAGGCCACGGCTTTTGTACGTAAGATTTTTTGTATGTGAGCCCGCTGGCCACATGACTTGTACCACCCTGCGCGTTCACTTTCCCTTCGTCTTTCATCCCACTCACATCCCTCCTTCCAACTATCGTCATTCCTTTCACCTCACTCTCCTTTCCTCGCGTTCCCACTCTCGACGTCATCCCCACCGCGTTGCCCACTCCATGTCAGCAGACTACGACAACGGCTCAATTCGATCGCCGTCGACGTCACTCGCCTTGGCGCTCAACGCCTTCATCCCTTCGGTCTTCAAGTCGGAGCACGGCTCCTCCCCACACTTCGACCTACGGCACGACACCATCGCCGTCCGGCTGCGCATCGCGCCCTCCCAAGACCGTCCCTCAAGCATCGTCCTCGCGTCCGCCACACGTCTACGCACGGACCCGTATGACGCGTTCGTCATCGTCACCATCGCCTTACCCGAGGGCTCGCTGCCCACAGCGCCTCGCCCATCGTCATTGCCGCGCTATTCGAGGGCTCGCTGCCCATAGCGTCTCGCCCCCGACATCATCGCCGCATCGCCTCGCGCTCGCGGATTCGCAGTAGGAGGACTTTAGAATAGCAGTTTTGTATTTAAATATCAAATATATTACGGAGTCGTTATATTCTGGAGAGCATGATGAGGCATGGTAAGAGCATGGATTATACATGTGGAATGAGTGAAGTCCAGTGTACAACATGGTATGCTGCAGGATGAAGTGATCTAAGACTGAGGAAAGGGATTACGAGCAACCAACGCGACTGAGCATTGCAAATTGACATATAGGCCACCAAAGCTTACATTGTACATGTACTTGACTCAAGCAAAAAGGAAGGTTGAGAGGGAAGCACAGATACGACGATGAAAAACGACAGGGAATGATGGTGTGTCCATGTCCATGCAAAGTTGATAAATTAAAGTTTGATGATTACCCCAAATGATCAAAGCCGGGGCTTGACGGCCCGGCTTTGGCTTTTCAAATCACAGGCCGGGCCAAAGCCGTCACGAAGCCGTCACTTTGGCCCGGCTCGGCCCGGCCTATTTCGGCCTGGCTTGGCCCGGCTCACGGCCTGAGGCCGGGCCGGGCACATCCCTACCTACGGATGCATTGGTCAAATTGTCCAACGATGGTCCTGGCAGTTTTCCGAATGGCACACCTTCAAGGAGATCACCAGTTTGGAGCAATTTTATCTTCGTGGGATTAACTAGCGTCATTGCATATTCAAGATCGAGATCGCTCTCCCCATTGAACCCGAATGATTGTTCCGCCGTCTGGACAACGCCTATATTCGAGGATTTATCAGCCGTGACAGTCGAAAATTAACTGCAACCACCTACCTCCGTCAATAGAGACAAGATCGGGCCTCTTGTGTTCTTGATCATGTGAGAACAGTCTATAATAATTGATACAACAAGGCTACGACATTTTGGAATGAGCGGTGCAAACCCAAAGAAAATGTCCAGGTCGTTTCCAAGGTAGGCCTGCGGCGTGAACTCGACTGAGACGAGTTAGACAGACACAAGTTAACGCATGGAGTGAAGACAGACCGATGCCATATGTGTTCTTTTCCGCCGCTTTCGGCTTGTAGTCGATCTCGTACAGCTTGCGCAGACAGTCTGGTACAATGAACTGATCGCAAGTTGATACAGGGAAGGGCGTGGAGGCAGGGACAATGTTGCCGTTCGTTTTCGGCCCGTTGAACTTGGATGGGGCACCGAGTTTGGTGGTGTTGTCGCGTTTGTGGAGCGCTGGACCATCGGGAATACGGTGGAAGAAATGAACTGTCGGTTTGATGAGCTCGACGTGTTCGCGGATATGGTCGGGCAGTGAGTAGGACTCGCAGCCTATCGCACAAGATAAATTAGACGCGCTAAACGTGGACAGGTCATGATAATGCAGCACGAACTAATCTGCTCATGGCCGGACGGATGCGTGTACACGTGGTATTCAGCACTCAGCAGGGCCTCGATCTCGGAAATGGTCGCGTTGACGTCGATCCATCCTTTGCTTGGAGAGACGCGAATGCTGTCACCACGGAATCCCTCGGTGGTCAACCAGTCCTTGACCGTGGAGATAGTGTCCTCGCTGGGAGCGAAGTGCTCGGCGACCCGCTCCGGGGACCAGTGCTGGCCAAACGACGGGGAGTCGGGATTTGAGATGGTCATGAGCAACTCTTCGAGCTGCTCCAAGTTTTGCTGAGCTAGACCGATGCGAAGCGGGAGGACCTTGTAGGAATCCACCCGACGGGACTTCATCCAGTTGCGGGGCTCTACAGCGCGCCTCTCATGGACGACATGGTTTGCACGACGAGAAGGAGCGGCAGCCACCAAGGAGCTGATGGCAAGAAGCTGAAGGAATGACAAAAGCATGGGGAAAGGGGGAGGGGAGGATGAGACTGGTGCCTGCGGAGTGTCCTGTTGTATTTATGTACATGTCGTCGTGCGATTTTCGACAGGCTCTCGGGTCTCGATCACATTGGTCTCAGGCGTGTGATGTCGCACGTAACAAACTAGACAGCCGTTGAAAGGCACAGAACAAACTTATTCGAAATAAGCATTTTGCGGAGATGGGAGCCATACTGTGGGTCTTGTTCTTCCGGCCCGGCTTGGCCTGAAAGCCTCGGCTTTTTGGCTTTCTCAAATGCCAGGCCAGGCCAAAGCCGTCAACCCCGGCCGGCTTCGGCTCGGCTCGGCCTAGGCCATGGAATCTTTACAGCAGGTACCAGTGTGTGGTATAGATTATGGTTGTGAAGGGTGACAAGAGGGGAAAGCCTGAGGGTGCGGCAATCAGCATGTGGGATGGCAGATTGGAAATGTTGTGAGGGAAGGGTTATTCCAGGGAGTGACAAACCAAATTCACTGTCATTATTTGGCTCATTTGAGCCTCTCTAAATACATTTTTGGGTGCAGACTGTTTGTAAATGTGTATCATAGGTTGCTAAGACAATACCAAGACTTATGAGGCAATTTTCACCTCTGCAGCCTTTGGCCAAGGCATCAAGCTTGCATCTTGCGAGCTCCACTGTGTCCTTGAGACACTCCTGCTTGCAATTAAGGATGTGAGGTGATTGGGGAGAACATTGGTTTTTTTTGCCTTTTTACTTTGTGTGATCTGTGGCTTCTGAGTCTGCTGTGTGATTGAGTTCACTTGTCAATTGAGTAAAGTCCCCCCACAAAGGGGGGGGGTTCCAAAAATTGGTTTTTGGTCCTTTTGGATCCGAGAGGCATAGCATGTTGTGCCACAAAGGCGCTCTGCACATCATGGCCTCTGGTGGAGTGAGATCCACCATATGGCTGGCCATGGAATCACTTGGAAGATTGTGACACATTGACAAGATGCACTGACACATCCCCCCCTCATCTCCCTTTCATCCTTTGCCACCAACTGCATGCCCATGACTTTGCACCTGATGTCAAGACATTGACCACATTGCCCACCCCTTGCCAAGGACCATGTGCACACACCACATGTCTGCATCTCAAGCCCTTCACCACAGCCTCACCTGGTCCCAATTCTCTTTTACCTTTCCATTTCCTTTCATTATCTTCTTCCCATTGTCCTTCCTTCCTGCATATAAAACACTTAGGCCCCTTTACCAACCAAGAATGTTGCGCAGCATAGAGCACAGCTAACAGGCCAAGCAACCCACCTTAGAGGTTGTGCTAATGCTCAAGTGATATTGGGGTGTAGAGCGATGTGTATACTCATCTACATGTATGGTATTTATATCTCTATGACCCAGGGCTGTTCCTAAGTCCAAAAGAGGTGACTACAGGTGTCCACTATATCGCACACTCGGTGATGCATGATGTGGAAACGTTCTAGATGCAGCATAAGGCTGCATCTTGTGATAGATAGTGTAGTATGCATAACCCTATTGCCATAATGTTACCAAGTGGTTTGGGGTCCAGAAGATGCCGGAACACCTGAACTATGGACTGCACCATTTGCATCATGCGTGCATCAGATCTTGATTGTTTATGTTTGTTGATATTGCATTTGGAATGTGTTGATCGTATCTTTCTGAAGACATATTGAAGAAGCAATGAGTAGCATTGCTTCTGTTCCAGATGTTCCTGTACTGCCACGTATGTCACTTCCTTGATTAGGAAAGTACTTATGACACCGAGATTGCTACTAGGGAAGCACTTAATGCTTCCAGCACCAAGATTGTTTACATAGAAGCAATCTCACTTCTATGATCTGCCTTTTGCTTCTATAACACCAACCAGTACTACAGTAGCACAAAACTTACCCTGTAGGGCTATATAAAGCCCCCAGTCTGTAGCAGTTGAGCCTTAAGCTCAACTTAGTTTGCCAATCCCAAACAGTTGACTCCTACCCCATCTGCAGAGCCCCTCTCATCCTGTTGCCATACTCCAGAAGGACCTAACACTCCTTCCCCTCCCCAAGTATTGCTTGCTTGACTCAAGCATATCTGCATTGGTAGGACGCATTCATAGACGCGACCATTGATCTTATTTAAGGCACTTTGGAGCCTTAACATAAGTCAAGCTTCTATCACAGACATCGCTGTGAAAGTGAAGCAAGAAATAGGCTGGAAGCCTTAGGACTAGGATCAAGTCATCATACGGTCAGCAACCTACGCTGAAGTAGTCAAAGGAGAGAATCTATACAGACCTCTTTTTAAGATCCAACAGATCTTAGTACCGACTCTTTAGTGAAAGAGTTGCTTGATATAGTTCAAGCACTAGACTTCGAACCCTTTGATATTATCTCAGGAAGATTGAATGTAGAAAAGAGAGGGGCCTCTTTCAGGTAGAGTCTGCACTATAATTTTGTTTAGATTGGTAGACAAGATGATTGTCTTGTTTAACAGTGTAAGTCAAGCATAAGGCTCGACTTCTTGGTACCACAGACTATTTATACGATATCTCGATAACTGCTGATCCGTTTCGTACAACACTCGGGGTGCACATAGCTGAGAACCAGTAGTATCCAAATACAGAAAGCGCAATTCAAGAATGTTAGAAATGACTCACGCATGAGTCATTCTTTCCTAGTATCTGTCGTGAATCAATAAGCAGTGAGTAAGCTATTACTGATCAGGATCAGTAAGCAATCACTAAGCCAGACAGGATCAGTAAGCAATCAGTAAGCAATCAATAGGCCAGATCAATAAGCAGACATATGGGTAATCACAGATGAGTCAGCGAAACAGGTGACAGTCAGAGAACACAAGAATCCTAACACCTCTCCACAACAAGAAGAAGGTGTACTACATGACTCTTGATGAGCAGCATGGCTGGACACACTAGGAAAGGCAGTGGCAAGTGGACAAACTGGAGATTGAAGGTGAACATAGCATACGTGTAAAGTTCAACCAGAAATCAAAGCAAGGAACCAAGTTCGGTTGGTTCAAAGTTAGAGAGAGGGACAACCTACCCTCAGGAATCAAAGGGACTGCCATCTGGTGTTGGGCAGACCAGGAAGGACCTAACAGATATGAGGTCTGATACAAAGGAAGCTACCTTCCTTGCAAATACATCAATGATCAGTGGTACTTTGTTGATTACCACAAAAGACATCCCTATGCAGAAGAGGACAAAGACATTGACAAATATAAGGTTCTAGGTTCAGTAATCAAGACAGATCCTTATACTACTCATTGGGAAACCAAAAGCCCAGTAGTAGATGACCCAGCTCCATTGATACAAAAGTCATCAAGTGGAGAAACAGAGAAGTCAGACCCTCCAACTACAGATCAGAAAGCAGAAGCACCAGAAGTATTGGAGCTAGCTGAAAGACTAGAGCAGACAGTACATGTCTCGCCCATTGAACCAACAATTGTTGAAGAACCAGAAGAATTGGTTGAAATGGCTACCATTGCAGCAACGCAGACAGCCACCATTGCCACCCAGACAGCAGGTGGAAGAACAGGGCCCACCATTGTAATAAACCCTGGAGGTGGTCCACCTGGTGGAGGAGGACCACTTGGAGGTGGAGGAGTCCCCTTTGGACCCGCAGGTCCACCAGTACCAGGAGGAGGCCCACCCAGAGGAGGCCCTCCAGGAGGAGGACCACCTGCAGCACCTCCTGTAGGACCAGGGGTGAACCTGGCGCCTCAGCTGGCACCAGGCCCCCATGGAGGCAATGGATCTCTGAAAGGAGACCCTCCTGAAGTCTTCAAAGGAGACAGGAAGAAGACAAAGTACTTTGTCCAGGATTTCAATCTATGGAATCTGCTTAACAGTGACAACCCAACTATGACTATTCCGATGAAGTGAGTAGCCCTAGCTCTCACCTACATCAAAGGAGAGAAGGTGCATGAATGGGTGGTCAACCAAATGAACCTGGTAGAAGCAAAACGAAATGGGGACCCACCATCTCCCTATGCACCAGTGCAGCTAGATCCAACTGACATGCTCTTTTGGACCGAATTTGTGGATGACTTCTTCAGAGAATTCAAAGACACCACAGAGCCTGAAGATTCTTTCATGGAGCCACAACAATTGTCCATGTCTAAAGCAGCATCGCTGGATGATTATACCAGCAAATTCCTTGTTCTGCTCAGTAAAGCAGGATGGGACCAGAATTCACCAGGAGCAGTCAAAGCCTATAAGGCTGGACTAATCACCTGGCTGGTGCAACGAATCTACAATCGACCAGTCAGAGACATACCTGCCATCAATGATCTGTGAGCATGGATCAATGCTGCTAGGGAAGAACAGGCCAGAGACCAGCTTCATGAAAGCCAATATTGGATCTGGAGGTGGATCATTGACCACCAGGGAGAATTGCATGAAATCCCTACAGGCTGGGAAAAGGCGAAACCAAAGAGACCCAAATGCTATGGAAGTGGACTTAGTATCCACTGATGCAGCAAGGACCAAGCGAAGTCCTCCTCTGACAGAGGAAAAGAAGAAACTGCTAGCAGAAGGGAAATGCTTCATCTGCAAGAAAGCAGGGCATATCAGCCGGAACTGTCCTGACAAGGACAGAGTCAAAAAGAAATAAGTAACCCAAGGGACAAAGGAAAAGCTCGAGCTCTGGAAACAGAAAGGGAGGATGAATTCAGGGGACAGTGGAAATGAAAGCACTGTCTCTGGATGATCCACAGTCTCCTCCTCCTACCTATAACAAGAGCTCGTCCTCTGTGTCCATAAAGAAGATGTCCACCAAACAGAAGGAGGACTTATTGGAAGAACTGATGGAACAGGGTTTTTAGGAACACCTAAGTCGATGGCCTGGCTTAGGAAGAATAGTGTGTTGCAAGTGTACATTAGAAGACTGAATGCTATGAATATTCCATTCACTTTCATCACTGCACACACATGACAGCCAAGGAATCTGCTCTACTGGACAGTGGAGCAACAGAGAACTTCATTGATCACTCAGCTTGGAAAAGACTGAAGATTGGGAAACAAGAACTACATGAACCCATGGTAGTACGAAACGTCGACGGAACCCAGAATAAGCAAGGGGAACTCACCCATTACTGCTGGCTTTCACGTCCGATACTAAGGAGAAGGAGAGCTTGCAAAAGTTCTATCTCACAGATTTAGGAACAGATTGGGTCATCCTGGGATATCCCTTCCTATATGAGTTTGACCCCACCATCAACTGGAAGAAAGGACAGCTGATGGAAGGAGCGGTACAGATTGAGACTGCTCAATACAAGTACCTGGATCTCAATGTTGCAAATATCCAAAAGCGAGCAAGAGATGAAAACTAACAATTGAAGAAAGGGGAAGCCATTTACCTACAAAAGACTGACTATTGCTCAGAAGTGGGCCCAGCAGTCAATTGAACCACAGGAAGGAGAGGATCCCCTTGCCAATGTTCCAAAGTGATTCCACTGCTTTGCAGATGTCTTCTCAGAAGAGAAGGTCCCAGAGGTTCCCACCACCAAGGGTAACCAGATATGCAGATAGAGCTGTTACCTGATGCACCAAAGGAGCTAAACTGCAAAGTGTACCCCCTAACACGAGATGAACAAGAATACCTCAAGAAATTCCTGGCTGATGAAGTAGAAAAGCGATACATCACTCCAGGTCCATCCAGCTACACATCTCCAGTGTTCTTCATTGGCAAGAAGGACAGCAAGGAGAAGAGGATCATTGTAGACTATTGACGACTAAATCAGTGGACCAGATGGGACAATAAACCTTTACCACATCTGGAACAAGAGGTGGAAAGACTTTGAGGGAAAAAGGTGTTCTCCAAGTTCGACATATGATGGGGATACAATAATGTGCAACTGGCAGAAGGAGATCGCTGGAAGGCAGCCTTCAAGACGCCATATGGAACCTACCTGCCCAACATCATGTATTTCGGGCTCAAGGACAAGCCAGCCTTCTTTACTAGGCTGATGAGAAGAGACTTCGGTGACTGGCTGGACCGATGGGCAGAATACACTGTCAACTATCTGGATGACTTTGGAATTGCCACGGGGGACAGTCCCAAACAACTAGAAATCCACGAGCAATGTATCAGCAAACTACTCATGTTGATGCAGAAGAAGTCATACTTCCTGAAACCCAAGAAGTGCCAGTTCATGGTGCAAAAACTAACCATGCTGGGATGGGACATAGACGAAGGGAAGATGAAGATTGAGGCCTCCAAGGTCCGAAAAAATCACAGACTGGCCTAGGGAAATCAAGGATGTACACGAAGTATGCAAAGTCATGGGAGTCCTGAGTTACAACAGGGCTTTTATTCGAGGGTTCAGTCAGATTGCTCGACCCATTATCACCTTGACAAAGAAAGGGGTGCCATTCGAATGGACCCAAGAATGCAAAGATGCTCTGGAACAACTTATCCAGATAGTATCTTCTGACCCCGTCCTGCTCCATCCTGATGAGGAGCGACCCTTTGAACTGGAAGTAGATGCATCCAATTATGCTATTGGAGCAGTACTATTCCAGAAGGACGAACAAGGAAAGGGGAGGCCAATAGGTTACTTCTCTGCGGCCTTGAAACAAGCAGAAAAGAACTACGCCATATGGGACAAAGAGTTCTTAGCCATGGTGCCAGCCTTGAAGCACTGTAGACACCTGCTCATGGGAGCAAAGCATAAGGTGGTGGTCTATTCAGACCATGCGAACCTGTTGCATTACCAACACCCTCAGTGAATAAATGGTTGAGTAGCAAGATACATTACCTTCTTGGCAGACTTCAACTTAGAACTGAAACACCAGGCAGGGGCAAGGAATAAAGCAGATGCCCTGTCTAGGAGACCTGACCTTGACGATGGACAACGGGATAAAGAAGAAGTGGTCGTGCTACCTGACCACCTTTTTATTTGAGTAATGCATACTACTGCATTGCAAGAACAGATAAAGAACCAACAAGGGGAAGAAAGACACCAATTAAAGTTACTTGATTGGGTACAGAGACACCAACTGGAGAAGTGACATAGCTTATGGTGGAAGAACGATGCCTTGGTGGTTACAGGCGATGAAGGGACCCACAGGACATTACTGGAACAGTATCATGACAGTCCCACAGCAGGACACCCAGGGAAAGCTAAAACATTACTGGGAATGATGCGATACTACTGGTGGCCCACCATGAGATGCTTTGTCAACCAATATGTGAAAGGATGCGCAATTTGCCAAAGTAACAAGTCAAACACTCATCCAAGTCGACCTCCCCTGTATCCCATACCACCAGAAGAAGGGGCTACTCCCTTCTCGACTGTCAGCATGGACTTTGTGGTCAAATTGCCAAAGTCAAAAGGATATGACAGTATATTGACTGTCACCAACCACGATTGCACTAAAGGCGTCATCCTGCTTCCTTGCAAGGAAGAGATGGACACAGAAGAGCTAGCACAGCTCTACAAGGACAGAATATTCCCTTTGTGGGAGTACCAAGCAAGATCATATCTGATTGAGACAAAGTAATAAGTTCCAAGTTCATTAGGGTGTTGAAGCAGATGGGCGCAGGTTATGATAAGAGCGATAAGATCCTTAAGATCTATCAAAAGATATTTCAGTTTGTGTAAGACAAAACTGTAAATCAGTAATACCTATCAAAAGATATCTACAACGTGTGATTAGATGCGAGAGATAAGATAGGAAACAGTAAGTACTCACTTCAGTTTGTGTAAGACAAAACTGAAGCAATCTAGCTAATTGAGTGCCTCTTAAATACGCGAAAGCGTCTCTAAGCAATGTAATCATAACTACCAACTTGTATCATAAAGGATCAGTCATTGGTAGCTACCGATTGTCATCAATTAACTTATCATTGTAACATACGCAGGCTGCAGCATCTGAGCTGAGCCAGTCCGGGCTGATCCGACGTGTGAGCGACGCGCGTGAGCCGGGAGCACCCGGTCCGTGGGAGCCGACGCGTTAACGCGACTGGGCTGTGATTACATCAGACTGCCCAAAAGCAGTGGTAATCTCAACATCCCCCCGTGATTGATACAGTCGGTCGATGAGAGATAAGATCTGATCCAGTGACACAAAAGACTGGAGTCGCGTGTGGGCATGCAGCGAAGTGGACCATCAATGCGTAGATGTCCTGATAAGATAGGACTGCAAATGAATGAAAAGTGGGTGAGTCCAGAGACTGTGAGTCGAAAGACTCCAAAAGGAAGGGTGAACGCGTGTGGACGCGTGTAAATGCACAGTCGAGAGACTGCAAGAGAAAGTGTGTGAACGCGTGTGAGCATACAGTCGAGAGACTGCAAAGGAAGTGTGTAAACGTGTCCAGATGTGCACATAGAGGAGGCTTCCAATAGAACACTGATATTGCCTAGTCTTCATATAGGCGTTGCTTCTCCGGAGTGCTTGATCAACTGCGTTTCCGCGTTGGAACGGAGCGGAATGCGAAAGCGGAGTGGAAGTCCGCCATCCCGAGGTGAGACCTCCGAGATTACAGGAGCGGAGTGGAATCCGCCATCCCGAAGCGATCCGAGATGTACCTTGATTAGGGTTTTTCCGGCCCGGCTTGGCCTGAAAGCCCCGGCTTTGGCTCGGCCCGAGGCGGCTTTGGCTTTCTAAAACCCCAGGCCAGGCCAAAGCCGTCAAACCCGGCTTGGCTCCGGCTTGGCCTGGCCTAGGCCACGGCTTTTGTACGTAAGATTTTCTGTATGTGAGCCCGCTGGCCACATGACTTGTACCACCCCTGCGCGTTCACTTTCCCTTTGTCTTTCATCCCACTCACATCCCTCCTTCCAACTATCGTCATTCCTTTCACCTCACCCTCCTTTCCTCGTGTTCCCACTCTCGACGTCATACCCACCGCGTTGCCCACTCCATGTCAGCAGACTACGACAATGGCTCAATTCGATCGCCGTCAACGTCACTCGCCTTGCCGCTCAACGCCTTCATCCCTTCGGTCTTCAAGTCGGAGCACAGCTCCTCCCCACACTTCGACCTACGGCACAACACCATCGCCGTCCGGCTGCGCATCGCGCCCTCCCAAGACCATCCCTCAAGCATCTTCCTCGCGTCCGCCACACGTCTGCGCACACACCCGTATGACGCGTTCGTCATCGTCACAATCGCCTTACCCAAGGGCTCGCTGCCCACAGCGCCTCGCCCATCATCATTGCCGCGCTATTTGAGGGCTCGCTGCCCATAACGTCTCGCCCCCGACATCATCGCCGTATCGCCTCGCGCTCGCGGATTTGCAGTAGGAGGACTTAAGAATAGCACTTTTGTATTTAAATATCAAATATATTACGGAGTCGTTATGTTCTGGAGAGCATGATGAGGCATGGTAAGAGCATGGATTATACATGTGGAATGAGTGAAGTCCAGTGTACAACATGGTATGCTGCGGGACGAAGTGATCTAAGACTGAGGAAAGGGATTACGAGCAACCAATGCGACTGAGCATTGCACATTGACATACAGGCCACCAAAGCTTACATTGTACATGTACTTGACTCAAGCAAAAAGGAAGGTTGAGAGGGAAGCACAGATACGACGATGAAAAATGACAGGGAATGATGGTGTGTCCATGTCCATGCAAAGTTGATAAATTAAAGTTTGATGATTACCCCAAATGATCAAAGCCGGGGCTTGACGGCCCGGCTTTGGCTTTTCAAATCACAGGCCAGGCCAGAGCCGTCACGAAGCCGTCACTTTGGCCCGGCTCGGCCCGGCCTATTTCGGCCTGGCTTGGCCCAGCTCACGGCCTGAGGCCGGGCCGGGCACATCCCTAACCTTGATTGATCGATGTCTGTGTTAGCCGAGCGATTGCGTGAAATGCAGATCCCGAGGTATGACGCGATCTCGCCTAGATCTGTCAACTCGTAGCGCGTAGACAAAGATAGATGTGTGAGGTGTATGCCCGCAGAGGTGGGCGTGGAAACTGTGAGAGTCGCCTAAGATAGTAATGTCATCGACACAGAGGATAATGATGAAATGATAAAATGATAATGCGATCCCCCCATGTCTTGGCGATGACATATGCCCGCATGAGAATGCATGCGAGTGAACGCGAGCCACTAAGGACTCCATGAGAGCGTAAATCCCATGTACGATAGGTCTGTGTAAGACCAGATAAGTGCTTTTGGTGTGATGAAACCTTGCGGTTGCTCTAAATGAATCTAATCTTCATCACCCAGTGAGCTGAAGAGGGACGCCGACTGGACGTCTTCGGATCTCCCAATCCTATAGCGCGATCAATGCTAATAAAGAGTCGCTAAGACTCGGACCTGGCTACTGGTGAGAAGGTTTCATCAACTACAATGCCTTCGACTTGGGTGAACCCCTATGCAATTAGAAGGTGCGCGCGAAATCTCTTGACGGATTTGCATGCTTAACACACCCATGCTGATAAGATCAATAAGATCATTGAGATCCCAGGTACCAGTTTACGCAAGTGTGCCGATCACATATGGATACGCGACTTGCCACCCGTCGGCAGATTCCGATAAAGGGGGGCTTTCCCGATATGTAGCCTCTAGATCTATTCCGCTGTAGCCGAGCCGTATGCGACAAGCGCCCTCTCGGATCTGCGTGCGCAGTCCCTCTGAGATATTTTGGACGCGGACGCGAGCAAGACCCAGAATGTCTAGATGAGAGTGGACGCGGGGAACAGATGGAGTGTCCCAACGGTGCCAAGTGAGTTTGGCATGATGTACAGGCTGTGTGCGGTGAGGCGGAATGAGGGGATCTGGCTGTGTGATGCGGGGTAAGGTGAAGTGAGTGTGGTGTGTAGGGAGTCTAATGGGGTTTCCGGAGATGCGCAATCAACCGGTTTGTGTGAATTTGGTATTGAGTATCACCAATCCTGTAAGGACCAAGAATTGTGCAGGCGGAGCAGTGTTAGTAACATGTCCCCTGAGTAGCAGTATGTCTGCGCTTGTCGCGTGACGATAAGATTATGACGGTCAGGCGTGTGCAGATACGCCCTACATCTGAAGACGTGGAATGATGAAGCTGGATGAAGTGTGCACCCACTGAGAAATGCGTGATGGAGTCCGATTGTAGATATGGATGGCAGCGTTAGTATTTAGCTCCAGGACCCGAGAGTGAGACCAGCGCCGTGCAACTGTGAGCGCGTGTTGTCTCCAAGGGTCTCAGTCCATCTTTCGGCTCCTCCGTTCTCCTGTGGTAAATCTGGCATTGTTAATCTGTGTGATTCCTCGCTGATCCAAGACTGATCTGAGCGCGCGTTGCCCAATAGCTAGCGCCTCGAATTGATCTCGCGTGTAGCAGATCGGCTAAGGTACCATAGATAATTTGTAGCCGAGGATCCGATCGCTAAGGGGCAGCCGAGAAAAGAAGTCGCGTTCGCTAGCCGAGCTTGCTAGCCGAGTGCATACCCCGGACAAGATGACTGATCGTGATCCGTAGTGCTAAGCGAGATCTGAGTACCAGAATCACTGTAGTAGATTAACGCGCGGTGGAAACATATGTTCCATGCACTGATGCAAGATGTGGAATGAAAAGGGCACTTCTGTGCGCGTGTAGAGCTGGAGTTATGAAATGAATATGATGAACAGTATATTGTGCTCCAGATTTGCGCGATCTTCCAATCTTTTGATGTGTAAATTTGAACACCCCTCTTGAGTGTATGTGATGCATCCCTCGTTCTGAAGTAGCGCGCGCACTGAGTAGTCGCGTGCATCGGCCTTCGATACATGTATGATGTCTATGAGGGTTAATAGAATATCTCCAACTCCTTCCGGCTGGCAGGACGGATACCAATCCAGTCCAGATCTGTCTGATGACTGCAAGACCTCCCAGAGTAACGCATGGAGGCCGGAGCACAATAAATGAAGTCGGGAGTCCAGAACAGACTAATGTAATGGGTGTCAAGACTCACTGTTGAACTATCCAGTTCAAGAGCGAGGGATAAGCTCGAAGACGAGTCGATAGACGTCCAAGACCGCGTGGGCAAGGAGTAGAACCCAGAGGAGCAACAAATACCAGAGAGGTATTGTTACTGTGAGAGTAGAACAATCACGCAGGGAAGAGGCCAGGATAGTCACAAGGGGATGGTCCTTAAAGGAGTATCCCAGGAATGGAGAGTGCCGTAAACAAATGGACAGTCTGAGGACTGTCCGCTACTTTATTGAGCGCTTATATACTACAAGAGAGTTGCTAAATAGGGAACAAGTCATAACCTTGTTATCAAGCACAATAGAGTGATGAGTAAGAAGTCGGAGGATGCTTACTGAGCATGCTCAGTCATGCTCAGTAAGCTGCTGAGTAAGAAGCTTCTCTTGATGAGTAAGAGCTTCCATTGTCCACGTGTTCACTGCTTTAGTACACGTGCAAGCACCTGATTCATTTCCTGTTAGTTAGTTTAGGGCCGGTCATTTGAGGACTTGTAGTTTGGTTATGGAATAGTGTTATCTTATAAGGCCCTTATATAGTTCTATTAGGGTCCTTAGAGTCGACCCTAATACTTCTATTAAGGTCCTTAGTGTTGCCTTATAGTTCGTTCTATAGTTATTAGAGTTGGTCTAATAACGCGTTGTAGGGCTTTTGATACTAGGTTAGTACCTATTGTAGAGTTCCTAGGGTCGTTCCAAATGGTCCTTAGGAAGGCTCTAATACTGTCCTTAGTTGCTAGAAGGGTTGCCTCTAAGTGGGGCTTGCTGTATGTCGATTGTGCCGAGAATCGCTCGCGCAACAATGCGCGCGCGATATTGTGGACACCTCTACTCACCCCTTTTGCTCGTGTGAACAGGGTGGCATCATAGAGGCTGGGTTTCCTCCTATAAGGGAGGGTCCTTCAAGGGTCCTCCCCGGGGAATGGTTCATGACAATGGGTAGCTCCGGAGTCAATCAAGATCTAGCCCCCGCGTGAAGGGAAACCCGAATCTCATCTTCATCGGATGTCCGACACCTCGGTGATAGTGCAGTAGTGCCCACTATGTACGCGCTGACGTTGCTGTCAGTGCCTGTCCTTCTGTCTTTCGTCGCCTACTCCTCCTCTTCCGATAGTCCGGACTGTGTGTCCAAATTAATTTCAATAAAAACACTTGATTTTGAACGTATCATCATGTATCTTTACCGGAGTGACTATGTTAAGGGAGGCAGAGGTCCTGGCCCGATGACCGTCTTCATTGAAGATCCGTATAGGGATCGTGTAGGGAAAGGTCCATCGGAGTGCCGGTGGCTAGAATTGTTTGACGCGACAGCCGAGTAAGCGTCGGATAACGCTTTAGTGAATATGAAAGTGATAAGGAGATTCAATATGAGTATGTCGTCGTTTAGGAGAGTGATTCTTGCATCGTTTAATTGTTGCAATTGTGGGAACGCCAGATGTATGTCGTCTAGGAATGTGCCTGTGAGGGCTACGAATGAGTATGAATGCTGACATTTGATCCAACGCCGCCGTATGCACGTTTGAGTTCCTCCCACTTGAGCTTGCAAGTAAACAATTTTGATGTCATTTTTCGTTACTGCCAATGTGACCTTTCTGAACGTATATTTCAAGAGCGCGTGCATCTAAGGGAGATCTCCCCAGCGTCCCAAATGGTATTGCTGGAGAGACTATCATCTGTGATGTGCGACACGCGATAACTATTCATGATTGTGGGGTAATGGCCAGTAAGCAAGATGACCAAGCGAGTGATCGAGATTTCAGGAGGGAACGTAAACATGGTGCGAGGGTGCTGTGAGTAAATGTTAGGTAAACGTGGATTGCCAATCCGGGCTAATGGAGCAGTTGTTGTCGGATTAATGAAGATAAATCAGTACCCCTGACGCGTGATAGCGCGCGCGTCAATCCTTTGGCTCCAGGGACCGAGGGAGTAGGGTGTCATCTGATTAACAGAGGCTCTTGAATAAGGGAGATGTATATCGAGGAAAAATGATGAGCTTGTGTGTTGATCTTCGCCTTTGGAATTTAGACACGGTCAGGGCCCATAACCTGTTGAAGCAGATGGGCGCAGGTTATGATAAGAGCGATAAGATCCTTAAGATCTATCAAAAGATATTTCAGTTTGTGTAAGACAAAACTGTAAATCAGTAATACCTATCAAAAGATATCTACAACGTGTGATTAGATGCGAGAGATAAGATAGGAAACAGTAAGTACTCACTTCAGTTTGTGTAAGACAAAACTGAAGCAATCTAGCTAATTGAGTGCCTCTTAAATACGCGAAAGCGTCTCTAAGCAATATAATCATAACTACCAACTTGTATCATAAAGGATCAGTCATTAGTAGCTACCGATTGTCATCAATTAACTTATCATTGTAACATACGCAGGCTGCAGCATCTGAGCTGAGCTGGTCCGGGCTGATCCGACGTGTGAGCGATGCGCGTGAGCCGGGAGCGCCCGGTCTGTGGGAGCCGACGCGTTAACGCAACTGGGCTGTGATTACATCAGACTGCCCAAAAGCAGTGGTAATCTCAACATAGGGAACTTTGTGACCAGCTGCATATCAAACAGAATATCAGCACTGCCTACCATCCCCAGACAGATGGACAATCAGAAAGAATGAATCAGATGATGGAGACATCACTCAGGATCTTTTGCAACCACCAACAAGATGATTGGGTGGACTGGCTGCCTCTGGTGCAATACACAATGAATTCTCATGTTTCAGAGACAACCAAGCAGTCCCCTTTCTTCTTATGGATGGGCTTTACGCCCAAGGCACACCAGCCAAATCAGGGAAGCAAGATACCAAGAATAGACAATTGGAAAGTCCAAATCCAGGAAGCGAGATCACAGGCACAAGAAGCAATGAAGATCGCTTCCCTAATGTGGAAGCAAAGAAGCAGTTTCCAACCTTATCAGAAAGGAGAAAGGGTATGGCTCAACAGCACCAACCTAAAAACAACACATCCTACAGTGAAACTATGCCCAAAACGATATGGGCCCTTTGAAATCACGGAGGTGATCAGCCCAGTGACTGTCATGAACCATTCTCCAGAGAGGGCCCTTGAAGGACCTTTCCTTATAGGAGGAAACCCAGCCTCTATGGTGTCACCCTGTTCACACGAGCAAAAGGGGTGAGTAGAGGTGTCCACAATATTGTGCACGCATTGTTGCGCGAGCAATTCTCAGCACAATCGACATACAGCAAGCCCCACTTAAAGGCAACCCTTCTAGCAACAAAGGACAGTATTAGGGCCTTCCTAAGGACCCTTTGGAACGACCCTAGGAGCTCTACAATAGGCACTAACCTAGTATCAAAGGCCCTACAACGCGTTATTAGACCAACTCTAATAACTATAGAACGAACTATAAGGCAATACTAAGGACCTTAATAGAAGTATTAGGGTCGACTCTAAGGACCCTAATAGAACTATATAAGGGCCTTATAAGATAACACTATTCCCTAACCAAACTACAAGTCCTCAAATGACCGGCCCTAAACTAACTAACAGGAAATGAATCAGGTGCTCACACGTGCACTAAAGCAGTGAACACGTGGACAATGGAAGCTCTTACTCATCAAAAGAAGCCTTCTTACTCAACAGCTTACTGAGCATGACTGAGCATGCTCAGTAAGCGCACTCCGACTTCTTACTCATCACTCTATTGTGCTTGATAACAAGGTTATGACTTGTTCCCTATTTAGCAGTTCTCTTGTAGTATATAAGCGCTCAATAAAGTAGCGGACAGTCCTCAGACTGTCCATTTGTTTACGGCACTCTCCATCCCTGGGATACTCCTTTAAGGACTGTCCCCTTGTGACTATCCTGGCCTCTCCTCTGCGTGACTGCTCAGCTCTCACAGTAACAATACCTCTCTGGTACCTGTTACTACTCTGGACTCTACTTCTTGCCCACGCCATCTTGGACATTTATCGACTCGTCTTCAAGCTTCTCCCTCACTCTTGAACTGGATAGTTCAACAGTGAGTCTTGACAGTGACATACAGATTGGATCTCCCTAGCCACTGGAGGATCCATAATGTGTTTCATGCATCCTTATTGACACCTTACAAGGAGACAGAGGAGCATGGGGCCAACTACACCAATCCAGAAGCAGAATTGGTGGAAGGAGAAGAGGAATATGAAGTAGCAATGATTTTAGGTTTGAGATGAACTGGAAGGAGGAAACAACTGGAGTATCAAGTCCAGTAGGAAGGAAACTCCGAAGCCCATGACTCTTGGGAGCCAGTAGAGAACATCAAAGTGTCTAGACTAATAGAGGAATACCACAGAAAGAACCCTGCTGCCATACAGGTTATAAAAGTCCAGCAAAAGATGCCCTCTACTTCCTCATCCCCATATCGTCACTCACAAATGTCCCAAACTCCCACTAATGAAATCGTTCCCCAATCCAACCTCTCTGGTGCAGAGGGGTCACTTGAAATCACCACTCCTGATGCTTCCCTCCTCACCTTCTTCCAAGGAATGGACGAACATAGCACTGGAGAAGGAGAAGCCGACATGCATCCCCTCAAATTTGGACCCCCTGCTGACCAAGTCGATGCTCAGCCTGGGGACTGGGATGTGACGTCCCCTACCAGCACTCTTGACCAGGTTGCCCACCCTGGAGAGCCTTGGGTATGATGGGACACTGACAGACACCACACAGGGATTGACATCCCTGATGGTATGACTTGGGGCAACAAACTGGCCAGGTATGTGGCCTATGACGTTGCCTTGGGAGAGCCAAGAGTGAGGGGGAAGAACGGAGAAGGCCATGCAGACTATGGTGAGATCCTCCAGGCCACCCCTTGTTACAACCTCTATAACTATGGCCAAGACAAACATGATTTAGACTGCTTCGACACAGAGAGGCAGTTCGAAGGGCATTGGAGACAGACCCTCTACCTGCTAGGCGACTACAGGCTGCAGGCAGAGCTTTACTGCCCAGACTACCTCTACACCCAACAAGAAATGTTGGAAGCTAACTATAAGGTGCTTGAAGAAGAGGAGAAGCAGCTGCGCTACAAGCTTAGCAAATACCTAGCTGAGAAGCGAGAAGTAGAGAGAGGCAGGGCTGAAGCCAAGGAGAGAATGCCAGCAGCCAAAGTATGCTCACATTGCTGGGAGTTCATTGAAGCAGGTTGTAGCCAGGGAGAAACCCCTCCAGGTATCTGGGCTGAAGAACTCCTTACCAACTACTGTGCTGGGCAGCCCATTCCCCCTTTACCCGTCTTTGTCCCTCAGCTGCCTTTGGCAGACATCGCTCAGGGGTATGATACCTCTACCCCAGATCCAGTACCAGCCAGCCCTGCACCTATGATGGCGCAAGGGTACTCAGAGGAGGATATTGGTGTCCTCCAAACCATGTCTAGTATGTGCCTTCGAGGAGGGGCAGGATCAGAAGCATCACCAAACCCTTCCCCCCAGAGCTCCATCTACTACCACTCCTATAGCAGCAGTGGAGAAGCATCTACTGCGACAGCTGAGTTCATTCCCGAGCCTCAGCAACTGAACATGATAGAAGGGAGGAGGAAGAGGAACTGATGCAAGTATTGTGGAGAGGTAGGACACTTCAAAAAGTACTGTCCACTGCCCCACCAGTATTGCCACAACCAATTGGCAGCAGACGCTGCCTCACATTGCCTGGTACCTCCCTATCATTGTTCCTACGCACCTGTCAGATCATGCCCTTTCCACCGAGGATGGGAACTGGCGCACCCAATCAGGAAGAGGAAGTCCGACCAGGAGAGGGAGGACATTGCTAACCCACACATCCTGCAGGTAGCGAAAGGAGAAGGATCCAGGACCTTTCAAGAACCCTTCACTATGACCCCTCTCCGCTCCGACACACCTCCAGTCAGGAGGTTACCTAGGGACTCTGACAGACTCCCACAGATCATGTCTCCTTCAGCCGTTGCTGAGGAGTCAGAGGCGATAGTGGCCTCAGCATTGGCTGCCTATGAGGCAGCAGAAGAAGGCCGATACACCTTCACCACATCACCTCCTTCCCTTGATAATGATGGTGTTGACCCCACCACTCGATTCTAGAATTGTTGGTGCATGGGACCACCAATCTGAAGGAGGGGTAATGTTACCAAGTGGTTTGGGGTCCGGAAGATGCCAGAACACCTGAACTATGGACTGCACCGTTTGCATCATACGTGCGTCAGATCTTGATCATTTATGTTCGTTGATATCGCGTTCGGAACGCGTTAATTGTATCTTTCTGAAGATGTATTGAAGAAGCAATGAGTAGCATTGCTTCTGTCCCAGATTTTCCTGTACTGCCACATATGTCGCTTCCTCGATTAGGAAAGTACTTATGACACTGAGATTGCTACTAGGGAAGCACTTAATGCTTCCAGCACCAAGATCGTTTACATAGAAGCAACCTTGCTTCTATGAGCCATGTTTTGCTTCTATAGCACAAACCAGTACTACAGTAGCACAAACCTTATCCCTGTAAGGCTATATAAGGCCCCCAGTTGTAACAGTTGAGCCCTAAGCTCAACTTAGTTTGCCAATCCCAAACAGTTGACTCCTACCCCGTCTGCAGAGCCCCTCTCATCTTGTTGCCATACTCCAGAAGGATCTAACACTCCTTCCCCTCCACGAGTATTGCTTGCTTGACTCAAGCATATCTGCATTGGTAGGATGCGTTCATAGACGCGACCATTGATCTTATTTAAGGCCCTTTGGAGCCTTAACAACCATGGCTAAGAACTCTTTGTCCCATATGTCGTAGTTCTTTTCTGCTTGTTTCAAGGCTGCAGAGAAGTAACCTATTGGCCTCCTCTTTCCTTGTTCGTCCTTCTGGAGTAGTACTGCTCCAATAGCATAATTGGATGCATCTACTTCCAGTTCAAAGGGTCGCTCCTCATCAGGATGGAGCAGGATGGGGTCAGAAGATACTATCTGTATAAGTCGTTCCAGAGCATCTTTGCATTCTTGGGTCCATTCAAATGGCACCCCTTTCTTTGTCAAGGCGATAATGGGTCAAGCAATCTGACTGAATCCTTGAATGAAAGCCCTATTGTAACTGAGGACTCCCATGACTTTGCGTACTTCATGTACATCCTTGATTTCCCTAGGCCAGTCCGTGATTCCTCGGACCTTGGAGGCCTCAATCTTCATCTTCCCTTCATCTATGTCCCATCCCAGCATGGTTAGTTTTCACACCATGAACTGGCACTTCTTTGGTTTTAGGAAGTATGACTTCTTCTGCATCAGCATGAGTAGTTCGCTGATACATTGCTCGAGGATTTCTAGTTGTTCGGGACTGTCCCCCGTGGCAATTCCAAAGTCATCCAGATAGTTGACAGTGTATTCTGCCCATCGGTCCAGCCAGTCACCGAAGTCACTTCTCATCAGCCTAGTAAAGAAGGCTGGCTCGTCCTTGAGCCCAAAATACATGACGTTGGGCAGGTAGGTTCCATATGGCGTCTTGAAGGCTGCCTTCCAGCAATCTTCTTCTGCCAGTCGCACATTATTGTATCCCCATTGTATATTGAACTTGGAGAACACCTTCTTTCCTCGAAGTCTTTCCACCTCTTGTTCCAGATGTGGTAAAGGTTCATTGTCCTGTCTGGTCCACTGATTTAGTTGTCAATAGTCTACAATGATCCTCTTCTCCTTGCTGTCCTTCTTGCCAATGAAGAACACTGGAGACGTGTAGCTGGATGGACCTGTAATGTATCGCTTTTCTACTTCATCAGCCAGGAATTTCTTGAGGTATTCTCATTCATCTCATGTTAGGGGGTACACTTTGCAGTTTAGCTCTTTTGGCACATCAGGTAACAGCTCTATCTGCATGTCTGGTTCCCTGGGTGGCAGGAACCTCTGGGACGTCTCTTCTGAGAAGACATCTGCAAAGCGGTGGAATCACTTTGGAATATTGGCAAGGGGGTCCTCTCCTTCCTGTGGTTCAGTCGACTGCTGGGCCCATTTCTGAGCAATAGTCATCTTCTGTAGGTAAATGGCCTCCCCTTTCTTCAATTGTTGGCTTTCATCTCTTGCTCACTTTTGGATATTTGCAACATAGAGATCCAGGTACTTGTATTGAGCAGTCTCAATCTGTACTGCTCCTTCCATCAGCTGTCCTTTCTTCCAGTTGATAGTGGGGTCGAATTCATATAGGAAGGGATATCCCAGGATGACCCGATCCATTCCTAAATCTGTGAGGTAGAACTTTTGCAAGCTCTCCTTCTCCTTATATTGGATGCGAAGCCAGCAGTAATGGGTGAGTTCCCCTTGCTTATTCTGGGTTCCGTCGACGTTTCGTACTACCATGGGTTCATGTAGTTCTTGTTTCCCAATCTTCAGTCTTTTCCAAGCTGAGTGATCAATGAAGTTCTCTGTTGCTCCACTGTCTAGTACAGTAGAGCAGATTCCTCGGCCGTCGTGTGTGCAGTGATGAAAGTGAATGGAATATTCATAGCATTCAGTCTTCTAATGTACTCTTGCAACACACTATTCTTACTAAGCCAGGCCATCAACTTAGGTGTTCCTAAAAACCCTGCTTCATCAGTTCTTCCAATAAGTCCTCCTTCTGTTTGGTGGACATCTTCTTTATGGATGCAGAGGAGGAGCTCTTGTTATAGGTAGGAGGAGGAGATGTGGATTGTCCAGAGACAGTGCTTTCATTTCCACTGTCCCCTGAGTTGTCCTCCTTTTCTGTTTCCAGAGCTCGAGCTTGTTGAGATTATCATTGATTTGGTGTGTTACCACTACCCTGGTACGTTGTGATGTAATCACAGCTCAGACGCGTTGACGCGTCGGTTACACGGACCGGGCATCACCGGCTCAGCTCATATGCTGAGATCTGCGTTACTTACAATGATAAGTTAATTGATGACAATCGGTAGCTACTAACGACTGATCCTTGTATGATCTTTGTTTCTTATTTATGGTAGCTACCTGCAGTGTACTTAGAGACGCTCTGGAGTACTTAAGAGCATCGTATTTTGATAGATCACTTCAGTCTTGTCTTACACAATACTGAAGTGAGTACTTACTGTTTCCTATCTTATCTATCGCATCTAATCATGCGTTGTAGATATCTTTTGATAGGTATTACTGAATTATAGTCTTGTCTTACACAATACTGAAATATCTTTTGATAGATCTTAAGGATCTTATCGTTGTTATCATAACCTGTGCCCATCTGCTTCAACAGAGCTTTTCCTTTGTCCCTTGGGTTACTTGATTTCTTTTTGACTCTGTCCTTGTCAGGACAGTTCCGGCTGATATGCCCTGCTTTCTTGCAGATGAAGCATTTCCCTTCTGCCAGCAGTTTCTTCTTTTCCTCTGTCAGAGGAGGACGTCGCTTGGTCCTTGCTGCATCAGTGGATACCAAGTCCACTTCCATAGCATTCAGATCTCTTTGGTTTTGCCTTTTCCCAGCCTGTAGGGATTTCATGTGATTCTCCCTGGTGGTCAACGAGCCACCTCCAGATCCAATATTGGCTTTCATAAGCTGGTCTCTGGCCTGTTCTTCCCTAGCAGCATTGATCCATGCTCATAGATCATTGATGGCAGGTATGTCTCTGACTGGTCGATTGTAGATTTGTTGCACCAGTTAGGTGATTAGTCCAGCCTTATAGGCTTCGACTGCTCCTGGTGAATTCTGGTCCCATCCTGCTTTACTGAGCAGAACAAGGAATTTGCTGGTATAATCATCCAGCAATGCTGCTTTAGACATGGACAATTGTTGTAGCTCCATGAAAGCGTCTTCAGGCTCTGTGGTGTCTTTGAATTCTCTGAAGAAGTCATCCACAAATTCGGTCCCAAAGAGCATGTCAGTTGGATCCAGCTGCACTGGTGCATAAGGAGACGGTGGGTCCCCATTTCTTTTTGCTTCTACCAGGTTTGTTTGGTTGACCACCCATTCATGCACTTTCTCTCCTTTGATATAGGTGAGAGCTAGGGCTACTCGCTTCATTGGAATAGTCATGGTTGGGTTGTCACTGTTAAGCAGATTCCATAAATTGAAATCCTGGACGAAGTACTTCGTCTTCTTCCTGTCTCCTTTGAAGACTTCAGGAGGGTCTCCTTTCAGAGATTCATTGCCTCCATGGGGGCCTGGTTCTGGCTGAGGTGCCAGGTTTGCCCCTGGCCCTACAGGAGGTGCTGCAGGTGGACCGCCTCCAGGGTTTATTACAATGGTGGGCCCTGTTCTTCCACCTGCTGTCTGGGTGGCAATGGTGGCTGTCTGTGTTGCTGCAATGGTAGCCATTTCAACCAATTCTTCTGGTTCCTCAACAATTGTTGGTTCAATGGGCAAGATGTGTACTGTCTGCTCTAGTCTTTCAGCCAGCTCCAATACTTCTGGTGCTTCTGCTTTCTGATCTGTAGTCAGAGGGTCCGACTTCTCTGTTTCTCCACTTGATGACTTTTGTATCAATGGAGCTGGGTCATCTACTACTGGGCTTCTGGGTTCCCAGTGAGTAGTATAAGGATCTGTCTTGATTCCTAGACCTAGAACCTTATATTCGTCAATGTCTTCGTCCTCTTCCGCGTAGGGATGTCCTTTGTGGTAATCAACAAAGTACCACTGATCGTTGATGTATTCGCAAGGAAGGTAGCTTCCTTTGTATCAGACCTCATATCTGTTAGGTCCTTCCTGGTCTGCCCAACACCAGATGGCCATCCCTTTGATTCCTGAGGGTAGATCATCCCTCTCTCTAGCCTTGAACCAACCAAACTTGGTTCCTTGCTTTGATTTCTGGTTGAACTTTACACGTATGCTATGTTCACCTTCGATCTCCAGTTTGTCCGCTTGCCACTGCCTTTCCTAGGGAGTCGGGACTTGTGTGCCTGCTTACCACTGTCTATGCCAATGACAGTAGGGGTCTTTACAGAAGTATGCGTGTGTGTTAAGGCTCCAAAGTGCCTTAAATAAGATCAATGGTTGCGTCTATGAACGCGTCCTACCAATGCAGATATGCTTGAGTCAAGCAAGCAATACTCATGGATGGGAAGGAGTGTTAGATCCTTCTGGAGTATGTCAACAAGATGAGAGGGGCTCTGCAGACGGGGTAGGAGTCAACTGTTTGGGATTGGCAAACTAAGTTGAGCTTAGGGCTCAACTGTTACAACTGGGGGCCTTATATAGCCCTACAGGGATAAGGTTTGTGCTACTATAGTACTGGTCGGTGCTATAGAAGCAAAACGCGGCTCATAGAAGCGAGGTTGCTTCTATGTAAACGATCTCGGTGCTGGAAGCATTATGTGCTTCCCTAGTAGCAATCTCGGTGTCATAAGTACTTTCCTAATCAAGGAAGCGACATACGTGGTGGTACATGAACATCTGGGACAAAAGCAATGCTACTCATTGCTTCTTCAATACATCTTCAGAAAGATACGATCAATGCGTTCCGAATGCAATATCAACGAACATAAACGATCAAGATCTGACGCACGCATGATGTGAACGGTGCAGTCCATAGTTCAGGTGTTCCAGCATCTTCTGGACCCCAAACCACTCAGTAACATACATGTGACATTCGTGTGTAAGCAAGATTAGCAATTCCAATTTCATGGTCATGCTTGCTTGCATATTGTCCAAGAATGGTAGGCATGTCCGCATATGATTTGATGACTATTCGGCAACGGCAACCCATCTTCTTGATCTCGGATCTCCATGTGCGATCGAGGTGCTTCTTTACATAACGCGAAGCTCCTCCGGATAGTTGGTGGGAACAGATGAAAACTTTTTTTGTCCATCCCTGCCCATGCTCAGTGCTGGATGTAATCAATTCAATTGCATGAGCCAGTTCTTCTCACTGGCACCATGTGTCGAAATTGGCTGCTGTCGGCCATTCCATGGAATATCCACCGTGCTCCTGGTCATAATTAAAATCTCCCCTCTTTCCAGAATTGGCAATGATCTTTGAAGGGGCATGCCTGAACTTTAAATGTTGTGTTGCGCAAGGGGCGCTTGGGCCGGAAGCGGTGGATGGAGCAGATGGGGCGGATGATGTGCCAGCCAATGGGAAATGGGATAACATTTGTTTTTGATTTGGTAGGGAAAAAGGTAAGTAGTTATGCTACTGTTAACTTGCTTATATGTGTAATTTAACGCATGATTGAACCCCCAATTCTCTTGCTGACCCAATTGCCTTTTATGGCAATTCTTGATCATCCAACCCACCGCTAAAAGTCAAAAGCTCCTGACAGCTGGTCAATCCTCTGCCTCTGCTGATCCCATGGCAACATCAGGGTCGACAACTGGCGCTACAAGTAGCTAGGGAATGTGGATCACACACTGCAGTCACAGAACACCCCTGCATATCCTTATCCATATCGTCTGACACTCTTTGAGTGCATGGCCTCTTGACTCATAAAATGGACCTTATTCTTGTTAAGATAATGTATGCATATAACTTAGTTTATGGACGTATGATTCAATCAGGACTCACCTTGGACTCGCACTACTTGTTTACTGCACAAGAAAGCTTACTATATCTATATCTATGTGTTTTGTTTATGAGTGTTGCTGTGTTGCCACACGAATCCCGATCTCATTGACAAGGAGAGCTTATCGTGATTATTGAAGAGTCAAGCTACTTTCAACCCCTGCAACGTAGAAGAGACACTTGTTCCAGAGACGAGATGTTTCTAGTGCTGGCTAAAACCTAGGTTGAGGCCTAAACCGTAAAAAGTATTCGCGGTAGACACCAGATTTCTCTATGCCCCATTGAGTCTCGGTATTTTCGCAGACACAAACCTCTAGATGCTCGGTTACTAAGATCGGGTTTTTTAGAGACGCAGGTTGCGGCCTGTGTCTTGTGATAAATGGTACTGTCCAGCTGCTGTTTGAAAACATCAGCGTGATTCGCTTTCCCCATTTTGCCATGGAAATTAATTCCCCTATACACGTTCACGGTACCCTGACTCGAACCAAGTCCTTCCTCAGTGGCCTCACCCATTGGCGCAGCCATCGCAGTTCCTCTCCCCCTCCCTCTCCAGTCAACCATTGCAACCGAACCTCTCTCTATTGTTCCGTCCCTTGCAGACGGACAGACCCTCAAACGCACGTACTACAGATCTTCATGCGCTGATTCAACATACTTGGGTTGCCAAATGTTATACTAGGGGACATTTTAACTTGAAACTTGTTCGTGGAGAATACTACCGCCCCCCCGCAAAGTCCGACATGTTGACGCCGAAAAGGCGCAATATTTGTCACGTCGAATTTGACTTTGCTAGCTCCTGGTAACTTCGGTCACGATGCTGATGGGCTGTGCTCGTCTAGCCCTCATGTTTGTAAGGTGTGCACCTGAATCGTGTTTCATCTTTTCATTCCAGCACTCACGGGACCCAGATATTTACGGAGCTTGTCATGTTTTGTAGCTGCCGCGCCCCAGCAGTACGCTGTGTATTTGATCCGCACCCAAGCCCTCTCTTACAACCTCGGAGTCTCTCCGTCTGTTTGACTACATCCTTCCCTGTTTGCAATCTTCGTCATGTCGACTAATACACTGTCCCACGTGCTGCATCACAACGAGCCTGTGTTAATCAAGCTGTTGGTCCTCGGAGTCGCATCAGTGGGGAAAAGCAGCTTGCTCCTCCGCTTCATAGACCAACAGTGGCTCCCAGAAGGAGAGAAGAATCCAACCATTGGCGTGGACACTTGGGGAACGCTTTCCCCGTATTCTCGATCGAGATGATAGCGCTTACGCTTTGCTCAAGGTGCACAAGTTTGACGTTAAAGGGAAAAAGGTAGTTCTCAATATCTGGGTGTGTATCTTTCAAGGCCGTCTGAAAACATCGACACCACTCACCGGATGATCTCTAGGACACTGCTGGTGACGAACGCCTCCGTGCAATCACCTCGTCGTACTATCGCGGCACACAAGGCATCATGCTCGGTGCGTAAATGGATTCAAAAAACTAAAAACGTCGGAAATGGGCTGACAATGGGTCATCATACCGCTTTGATTCACAAAAGTTTATGATGTGACCAATCGCTCATCTTTCGAGGCAATTGCATGGTGGTTCGCCGAGCGTGGCAAATACGTTCCCGAACTCGCCGTAAAGATGATTGTGGGAAACAAGTCCGACAAGGTGTCATCATCCATATTCATTTTCACTGCTCAAGTGCATGTGCTAACGCGCACCCTCGGGACCTCTCCCACCTACAGTCCCAGACGCGCCAGGTGTCCGCGGCGGAGGGCGCGGCATACGCCGCTCGGATGGGCTGTCTGTTCATAGAGTCATCTGCCAAGACAGCCGTCGGCGTGCGCGAGACGTTCCGCGATGTCGTCGAGCACATCCTGAACTCTTCAGGGTGCTGAGCCTCCTTTCTTGTCCAGGCCTTCGACGCAAGCAGGGCTCAGGAAGCAAGCACTATCCCATCCCGGGCGGCGTTCCTAGCGACTCGATTTTGAGTGTCGAAGGACACCACAGACGCGTGCCACAATTCGAAGCGGATGGCCAGCACGGGGCGCGCCCTTTCGTGCGAACGGCCGTTCAGATAAAAGATACATGCCATTCATCGTTTTGTATTGTACGTACGTGTGTTAATGTATGTTATTTTGTTGTCCCAGTTTAAGATTTGATTGATGTTTCAACACGTCGTGGACAAATGATCGCCTCGCATCCTGTTCCTCTTGCTGTAGTCACAAAACGTAATTACTATTATGTGCGATTCGCGATATCACAGCTAGCATTTCGAAATCCTCCCTTGGTTAGAGATCATGTTCTCGATAGCCTTCTTCTCACTCGTTGGGTTTATGCAGGTGAACACCATAACATTGAATGCACGGTCTCCCTTCTCGATGGTTTCGGCATACATTCAAACCCTCTGTTTCTTGCTCGCGATCCTCTTTAAGTTGTTCCTATTCAACAGTTTGTCAACAATCGCCGTGTGCTTCAGTCTCGATATCGCTTGCTCCCTCCGATCAAATGGGGAGGAAGTTTGTAGGGGCAAGATAAGACTAGCCTTCTATATCTGATCATGATGAGAGTCAACCACGCGATCAGACATACGTAACGTCCATACTTTGGAATGTTCCCGATCGTCCGAATGACAGGGAAAATAGAATACCTACGCTGACGGAGGTGAAGCCATTGGCTCGTGTGCCTCGAAATTCTCGGGGACAGCAGCCATACTAACTGTGGTTGCTGGTTGATTGAATCACGATCGCAAAAGTTAGAGCGGTTCTGTAAAAGTAAAAGTTGAAGTGTCGCATGTTGGACGATTCTCAGGCGACACTACTAGGTCCCGTTGGAGCAGCAGAGGACTTTTCCGTTTGGTGACTGTTGAATCGCGCAGTGATAAGGTAGATTAGATCGTAATAGATCTAATAAAAGTGATATTCAGTTTCTGTGAGAAGAAACTGCTTGTGTCATATTTACCTAATAAAAGTGATACTACAACATGTAATCAGCTACTGATAAGATTGTGAGATAGTAAGTACTTACTTCAGTTTCTGTGAGAAGAAACTGAAGTATCTACTGTATGTACGACGCTCTTAAGTATCTGAGAGCGTCCAAAATTATTTTGTCTGTAGTAACTATCAAATTGTTTTCACGATCATTATGTGCTAGCTACCGATTGTCTTAGATCACACTATCAATTTTTTTATCGCGTTTCAGCAACTGAGCTGAAACGCTTATGTGGTCCGGGCCTGTGGGCCGCCCGGACAGTTTGGGCCGATGCGTCAAACGCTTCGGCTACTCTTTATCTCAACAGTGACCTCGGTTGAGGTTGCGTCTGGATGACGGGAAGGCTGTTTGGATGTAACATGTCGTTCCTGGGAAACATCCGGCAATTCTGGATGATGGTTCCATCCGACCCATCCCTGGTGTTGATCCGGACTCTCAGTCCGTTGTGTCTACATCACTAAACACGACAAAAATAGATATACACAGAAGCGTAGCTTATCAGCATCAACCGCAGTGAACATATATGTGAACAGACCACAGCCCTTATCCTATTCGTTCACCTCATGTGAAGTGGAGTGGAGACTGTCACTGCCAAAGGTAGCGGCCCGCGTTGTTGTCTTTAACAGGAGATGGGCCTGGGTCTCGTCTGCATCGGACGCATGATGTGATGGCGAAAGTGAGTTGTCCTGTGCTGTCTTGGAGTTCGAAAAGATTTTCTCACCAGTGTAGCGTAGGGCTGCCAACCGTACCGTATACGGCTACGGCCGTACTCGATACGGTATGTATACGGCTACTATCCATACCGTTACCTGTACCGTCTGCTTCCACTTCAGCAGCCTATACGGTACGGTACGGGGTAGAAGATGGCCGTAATACGGCATTACGGGTTATTACGGTCAAGAAACTTTGATTAAACTCAATGAATGACAATGATATCCAAGTCCAACTCTCTACAAATCCTTTTCTTTCGTCCCTCCCTTTGACATGGCTCTTTTCCTTCATCCACACCCTCCTTTTTCTTCCCCTCCCACCCATGTCTCATGATGATTTTCCATACCAGGGCTCTTACAGTGTCGACCTGAGCTCGGGTCAGGTCATCAGACTCCCAAAGCATCATCCTGCTGACCATCGCCATCTTGCAGTCGCCGCTCTCGCTTTTCTCGTCTGGGACATTGTGATCACAATTGATCAAGAGGTGGACACCATCTGGTCGTATGATCCTTGAATCTTTCTCTAATTCTGCTCGCATCCTTCACCCTCGTTCAGGAAGCCAAATGGGCAAGATTCTTGCCCGCCCTTGCTCGGACTGCCTGCGCCTTCGTTCCGATCTCTTGTTCTAGATTTCTGCCTATCCTCAGTACGATACGTTTGTGACATCGTGGCCATTAGCCTTTCATTAGGATAGTAGGCTTCGTCACCTTGGTACACTTTCGCTTCATCACGATGCCATACACCTATGATTCTCACCTGATTAGTGCTACTCTGTAGTCTTTGTCGCATGCTCACATGTATGTAAACTAGTTGTCCTCAGACTCGAAAGAACAGAACTACAATCTACATATCCCCCACGAAATCGGTGTGATCCCGAGCACTTCAAGTTTCAGGCTTCTCACTCGATCTCTTTGTTCCGTTTCCACCTGACCTGTCGCACGAACTCAGCGCCCGCCGTCTTGGCTTGCTACAGTCATATTGGGATGGAATGGCAGAAGGAATCATGGAGACCAAAGGGATTCCAGGTCTAGTTGTTACCTCGGAGAATGAGGCCGAGAATGCGGCTAAGTTAATTGGAAAAGATCGCAATTCCGAACCAAGAGCAGTTGATGAGCCGCGCAGTCTGGAAAGTCCTCTCATTCTGATCGGCGAGCATCTTTACACAGTGAGGATCCTCCAAAGGGATATCATCGGGATTGGTCAAGGTGGCAGCTCGTTAAGTTTGTTTGTAAATTGTAATGTACTACATGATGATCGGAAATGGTGTTTAAAGGTCAAGGACGTATGGTATAGTTGTGGTTGAAGAGCATGAACAATCCTCAGACAGCGGGTGGAAACAGGAGAAGAGGATCTTTGGTGAATGTGTCAGGAAAGAGGAGCCCTCAGCCATCATGCACGCGAATCTTGTCTGTAGCGATAAGATCGCGCTAGGACTAGTGTTAGTACTGGATATAGCTAGATAGAAAGTGTAACTGACCTCAGTCTGTATGAATCAAGACTGAGGTGCAAGAACGGTGGTATAGTACATTATATACTTGAATAAGACAAAGGTAGAGTGGCATGAAAGGAAAACCACATTATCGAAACGTGCATATGTGTGAACCTGGAGCTGGGACTTCCAAGCTGGTGTTGTCGTCGCGCTGTGGCTGCAACTCCAACATTGTCGAGGGTCTCTTTGTTGTTGCCATACAGTGGTGCGAGGTCGACATACGAGGACGTCTCGTTGATGTTCATGTCTGCATGAGACATGCGGAGAACGCTTTCTGAAAAAGTAGATCAGAACAGTGTGCGTCAAAACGTAAGGATAACTTACTATGGATGACAAGCACTGCAAACAAAAATGTCATGCTGAACAATCTAGCTGGGTGACTGACGAACTGGAACCACAGAAGTCAATAAATGGTGGAAGGTGCCAGAATGAAAAGTGGCTCAACTGTTTCACGCTTGTGTAGAGTGTCAAAGACAAGGCCAGCGTCTGGAGCACGTTGCGAGGGGATGTGTCTGCTGCATGCTGCGCGCATACAGTTCGTGAGCCTTGCCCGTGTTGGGATCGCAGACGTTATTATGAGGGCCATCTGGGCTGCGGTACATATATTTGAGCATGATGTATGTCACCAGAGGTCGTCGTAAACTGGGTGGAGCAGAACACGAAGCCAGGACGCAGAGAGTACACGCGTGGACCGCAGAGATAGAGTGATGAACGGAGCTCTACCAGCTTATTCTGGAGATCGTGAACCTTGTCCTTGAGAATTCCGTCTGTATTTTTGGCAAGGAATGCGATGACGTGTTCGGGCTGTGTTGCGAAGTGGTGCGGGCATGTTAGCTGATACAGCATATACGGCACAATCCAACATGACTTACAGCCATCTTTTGGTCATCAATGTACTTAAAGATGCCTACTATGCCCACATCATCACAGAGAATATACTCGGGCCGGGCGATCAGGAAATTGCTACAATGGACGGCACGTAATACAAGCTAATGCTCTTCTTGAACTGGAGAACACAAACGATGCACGGCAGATGAGCCACGGCACATGCGCATGATGACTCGAAGCAGCGTGTGCGTGCTTACCGTGGCCTTGAAATCTCTCATGGCTCCTCGTTGTCGCTAAAGTGGCGCAACCAACTGGATTGGGTTGAAGACCTAGTCAACAGTTGTGAGCAGCTCGTATGTGTAGTTGGTGACATGACCGATTGAGGCGCGGACGAGGAACTTGGAGGATGGTCTGGAAGATATGTCGATGGTTTATGGGGCGTGGGTGCAGAGATGTGATATAGGGAAGAGGGAGCGGCGAGCGGTGAGGAGCGTCGTGGTGCCTGGTTTTAAGGGGAGGACTCCAAGACAGTTGAGACATCGGCGGGGTTTGTCTTGCAATTGAGTACAACTAATATACGGCCTGTATATACAGCTTGATGGCATCCCTTATATGGTACGGTACGGGTAACTTACCGTACCGGCAACCGTACCGTCAGGGTACACTTCCACTACCCGTACGGTACGGTACGGGATACCGAATTACGGTAGCCGTAAACCGTATGTGTACGGGTACGGTCGGCAGCCCTACTTTTACCGCTCTCCCTAAGATCTAATACCGTACATAGTAACAATCCTTTTAGGTTAGCTTACTAACTAATACAGTCTTTCATGCACAAGACTGAGTAACAATCCTTTTAGCTTCAACAACTAGTAAGCAGATTCAGGGGATGTAAGTTCCATTGAAATTGGTGCAGAATTGAAGGATGCCTTGCATGTTGAGGGGGGATTTTGCACTGAATTGGTGGGTTTTCAAGCTCTGCCAACTGCTGAAAACAGCAATAAGCTGTCCAACTACCTGTCATATCAGTATCACGAGCACCTGATGTGCAGGACTGAGTTGATATTTGTATTTGGGTGGAAGGTGCCGGTGCATGCGTTCTGTTCCAACGACCTGGTGATCCGTTCCGATTGGAGCTGGCCAAGCAGGTCACCTTTATAAAGCCAATGCCTGTCTTCCCAATCATTACATACGATCCGGTCTGGTTACAGTCAACTCTCTCATAACCCATAGTGGTCCGTGGATGCCCAAAACTTTGGGTTATTACAGAGTATGGGTTTCAAGAGATGTGCATACAGAGACCCCAAATTCCATGTTCTAGCTTGTATATACAATCAGCTATGTTACTTTGATGTAAAATAATCAGTTATTGCTGTATCTCCCATCATTTGGGCCTGATCAAGGTGGATCTGGCGACCAAAGCTTGCCAGAGCTGCTTCCAGCTGTTGGGCAAATGGCTTATTAATATTGATAAGATATTTTTGTAAGGCAAGTGATGCAGTGATGGCCTCCTCTCGAGTTGGCCTCTTGTCCACGCTGCCATCATCTTCATAATCAAAGTTTTCTTGCTCGTGACCCTGCATGACTGCCTCAAAGATATCAATATCTGATACTTCCTCAATAAGATCCTGCTCCCCCTTGGGATTCAATAGCTCTCCAAGATCCATCATGTTCCTTGGCTGCAGGATACCCCTACTCTCCAATTGGGCCAACAAGTCAACAAGATCCTGTTCGGCATGAGCCATATGGTTGATTTCAGCTGGCTGGTAACTGTTGAGAAGTGTGAAGATAGGAACTGAGGGTGTTGGAATGTCCGCGGGATGCAGGAGTGAAGTTGGAAGAATTCCAACTTTGTGCCAACAATTTGGGATTGTCTCAGCAGAGACTTCACTCCAGGCAATTTCTGTGAGATGCATTGCTTCAAGTTGATCAATTTCATAAATTAGTGATGGGGTGATATTGCCATCATAACCATCGATAGCCCAGTTGATAAATTTGCTGCGATAATGAGCCTTGAAGCATTGGATAATCCCAGCATCTGCAGGCTGAACATGGGCAGTGAGATTTGGTGAAAAGTTCTTGACACAAATGTTTTTGAGGCCATTTGGTGGGACATGGCCACTAAAGTTGTCTTGAAGTAACAGAATGTGCCGATTCTGTCTCATTAGTTTGTGATCCCATTCTGTGATCCATTCTTGATATATTTTTGTTGTCATCCATGCATTTGTATTGCTGCGATAATAAAAGCCAAGCTCGGAACCTGACTTCTTTTGGAATGCACGTGGTTTAGCTGCTTTTCCGATGATAAGGAGTGGGAGCTTCACGCTGCCACTGGCATTGACTGCAATCACATATGTTAGTCTTTTCTTGTTCTCTTTGACACCAGGTGCAGCTGTTTCCATGAACCCACGATCTGGTGGCATTCTAACCAAAGGACCAAAGTAAGAATTGGTTTGATGGATCAGATTTTCGAAACGCACGCATAAAATAACCCGGTCTCATCCATATTGAAGATATCTGATAACTTATATCCGGAATTTTCGATGAGAACTTGAAGACACTTGCGCTCATGTTCGACATCATCTTGCTTTGCTGACCCTGCTTCTCCATGGCATTTAAATGCTTTTAATCCACATCGTTTTTTGAAGGTAGTAAGCCACCCATCACTGAGTGTAAGCCTTTGATCTTCAGGGATCTTGGCCAGGTCTGCAAATCGTCGCCATTTCTCATGCAAGATGTCTCCAGTCAAGATTACTCCATTCGATTTTGCCCCAGCCACCCATAGTTCAAGCATCGCAGTGACCTGTGGATGCTCTGTTTGCTTGACCCGTTTTGCTTGTAGAGCAGTTCCAAGTCCATCAGATTCCACATCGGCCCACTGTCCTTGCCATTTGGATTCATCTTTCAGCCAAGCTGAGATTGTTGGCTGCTTCAATTGTAAGTTTGGATATATTTTATCCCAATGTTGTGCTGTTTTCAACTGATTTTTCTCATTGCTTTTGTGGTGCCAGTCCAAAATTTCGATGCGTTGTGCCAATGTGGCATTCTCTTTCTTTGTGAATATCGGATTATTGTCCCCTTTGGACTTCTTTGCATTGCCTCAACCCTTTAGTGCTCTGTTGTTCCCTATTCCCGGAGTCAGTTCTCAGAGGTGTGTGGCCTCCGGATGGTACGCTCACATTTCCTTTTGTTCCCGATTTTGGTCCCTTGCTGACTTTTGCCACTGCCGCTACCACACCCTCTCAGTTTCTCCACCATCCTCTTCTGTTCTGAAGTAAGCTGTGCCAATCCTAGTTCAAAGTCCAGGGATCCTTCAAGAATTGCAATGATGGCCTCTTTGTCAACATAATTTGCATCATTGTCCAACCAAGCTTCCTCCTCCTTGGAAATCTGCTCCTTTCGCTGCAGGCATCCTAGAAGGTGTGTTCTGCGCCTTTCAACACCTTTTTTGAGCTCAGAAAGGCCAGATTTTAAGACGTCAAGAGGATTTTCGGGCATGGAGGATTGGCTTCTGGGTGGCACTGTGGAATCCCGCTGCCTGCTGGCTTTGGAATCATGCATGCCGCCCACGCTGCCCCTTGTACCTTTCAGCTGCTCTTTGGCTGCACTCTTGAATCTCAAGCGTTTTGCCCCTCCTGCTGCAAACATCAAAAAAGGGCTGCCAGGTTGTGCTCCAAGAATCCAAACTACGGCTCGGAGTGGCTGCCAGGGGTGCATGTAGATGCGTGTTTTCCTTTCATACTTCCGAGGCCCTGAGTATTGAAGGCCTCCAGTGTGCCTGGAACAAATTGCGCGCGTCCCTCACCATGGGCCACTGCCACTGGCAGCCATGAGCCAGCCACGCCACGAAGGAACACCGAGTCCTGCGTCACCAAGTTGTCCACAACCTCGACGAGCACAGCACGTGCCTCGAATCGCCCACTGTCGTTCTCCTTGAAGAGTGGCCATCACCGCCATCAAGCCCGGCCTTGAGTGACAAGTCACTCGAATGTTCCCGCAATCAGGGATTTTTGCACTTGACTGGCGTGCATTTTCGTTTTCATTTTCACAAGTTCTTACCCCTTCTCTTTTCTTCCCTCTTCCTTCCCTAAGTTACAGTGACATTATAGTCGTCACCGCGATGGCCATGACTATGGCCGCGACCACATGGCAAAACATGCCAGGTTCAAGGAGAAGGGGGCGTGGAGAGCGTGGCACCAGATGCGGCTACCGATGTGCATTTTCGTTTTCATTTTTGCGTGTTCCCTCTCACTCTCATTCCCCTCTTCCTAGGAGCGCGACAGCACAACACGGTATGTCCCCAAGTTCTGGCATTCCCTTTCACTCTTTTTACTCCTTTTCTGCTTTGTTTGATTCAGATTGAAATTGAAAGTTCCAAAAACCAAGAAAACCAGTTTCATTCCACAATAATTCGACTCTCCCATCCTTGAAAAGAACGCACACGCACGACTCCATCGGACACATGCACCAAAACCGGACCAAGCGCATCAGCCAGACAGACAGGTAATGCACCATTTCCGTTGAAGTCCGATGTTTTCTTACTATATGATTTCGTTTTTATTTCCCTTCCGTTTCCGACTCAAAAACCTCCTAAAAAACATCTACTGTACTCTTATTTTCTCTCCTAAATAGTGTACTTGTAAATGTATAAAAAGGCCTACTATTAGCTGAAAATGTATCATTGTTGTGTCTCTGTTCTCAAAAACTTCTCGCATGCAACCCAAAGCTCCCTCTTGCTCTCTCTCCCTTCGTTCGACTTCATTCATTTCGTCAATGTCTGCCGGCCCGCCTTCCTGACGCGCGCGTTCCATTGCCTGGGTCCTAAATTTTCCCCACGGAGGTCACCAAATTTGGTTAGTGGGGCGCTTATTATGGGTTATGGACGAGAGCTGAGCTATTGCACATGCATCAGTGTACGCCAACCTCTTCAGTCCTGTTTCTCCCCTGAAATTGACGTTACCTCGCAGAACTCATTTTGATGAGTGGGGGTTAAATCCGTTTCGAAAACCTGAGACCATGGATTCAATATCTGTTCAGATGTTCAGGCAACTTCATCAGATGGACTTTGATGTTATGATGACCGGACCGCCACCCAGTGATGGTGCTAAGGTGCCCCCGAAGGTGAAGAAGACATTTAAAGGGCATCACAAAGCCTTCAGCAACATGGAGAAGAACATGCAGAAGGTCCACAACAAGGGTCCGACAGAGGAGAGTGAACAAAAGTTGGTGTTACTGAAGGAGTATAAGGGTATAGCAGGAATATATATATCTTAATATAGGAATGCAAAGTTTCACATTGGAAATAACATCTCTATTGTCACAGCATGGTGTGATCGCCCAAAGTCCATCTTCATGGCAAGAACAAGGGGGAGACGGACTTGGTTCGCCATTCAGCTGTGTGCATGAGTTAACGAACAGGATGGGAGCTGAGAAGGTGACCATGTGAGATCATGCTACCCCAGACCCCCAAAAGGGAATCTACCAGTGGGGTACAGTGTGTGTTTGAATCAAAGCCTGTCATGCTATTGACATCAGCAGGGTGCAAATCAGAGCCCAAGGGGGGGAGATCTAAATAAAACATAGGAAAGATGTTTGATAAGACCTTGGAATCAGAAAGATAACCACTCCACACACCAATCTATGATGAAGAGAGAGTGGGGAGATGAGAGTGTGTTAGATTATTAGACTGCTGTAATATACTTGTTTGAGTGTGCAATGTGTAGGCGTGCAGTGTCCAAATGTGCATGCAGCATATGTGTGTGGGAATTGCTAGATAAGATTAAGCAAGGCACTCAGTATTGTGCATGTATAGGGTTGTGCCTGACCTGGCTTCAGGCCATGAGCCGGGCCAAGCCAGGCCGAAATAGGCCAGGCTGAGCTGGGCCAAAGTGATGGCTTTGTGACAGCTTTGGCCCAGCCTATGATTTGAAAAGCCAAAGCCAGGCCATCAAGCCATGGCTTTTGTTGAACCAGAACCTGAACGGATCAAAGAAGGTGAAGACCTTCATACAAGGTTCAAGATCCGCTCATAGATGTTACATGTTAGACAGAACTTTAGCATATGTGCTTATGGCAAAAGGGTTATGCATACTACACTATCTATCACAAGATGCAGCCTTATGCTGCATCTAGAATGTTTCCACATCACGCATCACTGAGTGCGCGATATAGTGGACACCTGTAGTCACCTCTTTTGGACTTAGGAACAGCCCTGTGTCATAGAGGTATAAATACCATACATGTAGACAAGTATACATATCGCTCTACACCCCAATATCACTTGAGCATTAGCACAACCTCTAAGGTGGGTTGCTTGGCCTGTTAGCTGTGCTCTATGCTGTGCAACAGCTTTGACCTTTTTTTTGGGGTAATCATCAAACTTTAATTTATCAACTTTGCATGGACACACTGTTGTTCCCTGTCATTTGTCATCTTTGTATCTGCATCATTTTTCATTGTCATATCTGCACTTCCCTCTCAACCTTCCTTTTTGCTCAAGTACATGTACAATGTAAGTCATTGTGGCCTATATGTCAATGTGCCCAATGCTCATCTTTGCATCGTCAACTTGTGCTCCTCCCCCTTCTTCATCCAAAATGTCCACTCCTGACACAGTCAAACAACTTGTCAAGGATATCAGCTCTCTCTCTAGCTCTTTGTCAGATGCTGTACCCAGAGGATCAAAAGATGATAAAATATGGTCTGTTATAAATACAAAGGAAGGTGATGTTCTGCTGCATGAAACCTTCAACCGCCAGTTTGATGCATTGTTTGGGGAGGATTGTTGTGATCCTGGTGGCCACCTTCACCATATTCACCAGGGAAAACTCAGAAAGGGTCTTGTGGTATCTTACCTTTTGAAGATCAACTGGACCAATTTTCCCCTGGATCTTGTTGAGCTCAAACTGGAATGTCTTATAGCAGAGCTTAAACACCTCCAGTGCATACCTGATTCATCATTTGTTATCTATATTGAGTGATTATTAGATGAGTGGATGTACCTTGCCCAGTACAAACACTCAACCCCACAGCAAAGCTCAAGGACACTGCCAACAGTGAGACACCTCAACTTTCCTTCCAGTGCAAAGCTGTCCTGGATTTCCACTCCTGACAAGCTGACAAGAATGACCTGCCTATTTCTTCAACGGTGGGTGGTGACCCAAATGCACCCTCAGCTAGTGCAGTGCCAACTCCACCAAACAAGCGTAACATCACTTCTGTTGCTGACAACAACAGAGATGGTGACAATGGAATTGTCAATCAGCCAGCACAATGTATGTCATCTAACTCATCTTTGTGTCCTGAGCATACCTTCTCAATTTGTTGTATTCTTTTCAGTCAAAAAGAAGTATGCCACAACAACACATCACAGGCAAAGAGAATATGTGCGATATCAGCTACAGTTGATGACGTTGACATGACAGATACTGAGGGGGATCTACATGACAAGGGTATAGTTTTTCTGAATGATGATGTTCATTGACTACTTTTCTGATGTTCTTTCAGGTAAGAAGAAAAGTGTGACCCTTGGAAATCCACAGGCCATCAACGTGGATGGGTTACTCATGGATGTGGATGTCCAGCCAGTCAATGACAGTTCATCCACATGTGAAGATAAGCATCAAGATGTGGATAATTTCTTTCAAATGGCTGTTGTCAAAGAAGTCAATGGGAAGTCAAAATGGTATTGTGTGTGCAAAATATGCCAGTGAGTTTGTGCATTGACATTTTGTCATGTATACTGATATTATGTCCAGGGGCAATAAGAGTATTGTTGATGAAGTCACAACTTTGCGATGCCATTTGGAGGCATGCCATGCAGTGCGTAATGTTTTTTTGTTTTCAATTTCTGATCTGATCCTTCCCCCCATTTAGGGCAAGTATTGCAACTGGGCAAAGGGTGCCAGCTTCTTGTCAAAACTTCCTGGAGACATCAAGAAGCAGAAGGCTGCTGTGGAGGAGGTAACACATACTTTGGATCGTGATCTTAGTCAGGAGAAGCTCTCTGAGTGGGTCATCCCCTACTTGGACAAGCTCTTCCATCAAGTAGTGGTGGAATGGCTTGTGGCTACGGATCAGGTAAGGAGTCCATTCTTACAACTTAATCTCCTGTTTCATTGCCTAATTTCACAGCCAATCTATGCCCTTGAATATCCCAAGTTCAAGGAGTTGATTGACATTGCTTCTCACACAACAAATGGTGTTGAGATTCCAGGTCACAAGGCAGTGTGGGTGGAAATCATGCACATGTTCAAGATTCACCTTACGACATTGAAAACCCAACTCAATGTATGTGTTCCCTTCATTTTTCTTTCTTTTCTCGTCATTTCCCAGGGTCCAAACGTTCAAGGCGAAGTCAGTTTAACATGTGACGCGTGGCAGGCAGGAAATGCAGATGGATATTTTGCTGTCACAGCACACTGGATTGAAGAGTTGACACCTGGAAAATGGGAACTCAAGAGTGCCCTAATTGGTTTCATGTGGCTCAACAATGTGCATAATGGTGAATGGCTTGGCCAGGCTTTATTTAAGATCATCAGATGATTGGGAATTGAGCACAAGGTAAGTGTCATGAACCATTCTCCAGAAAGGGCCTTGAAGGACCCTTCCTTATGAGAGGAAACCCAGTCCCTATGGTCTCACAGACAAAAGGGGTGAGTAGAGGTGTCCACAATATCGCGTGCGCATTGTCACACGAGTGATTCTCGGCACAATTGACATACAGCAAGCCCCACTCAATGGCAACCCTTTTAGCAATAAAGGACAGTATTATAGCCTCCCTAAGGACCCTTTAGGACGACTCTAAATGCCCTACAATAGGCACTAACACAATACTAAAGACCCTACAATGCGTTATTAGACTAACTCTAATAACTATAGAACAAACTATAAAGCAATACTAAGGACCTTAATAGAAGTATTAGGGTCGACTCTAAAGACCCTAATAGAACTATATAAAGGGCCTTATAGACGACTCTATTCCTGGAACCAAACTACAAGTCCCCAAATGACCGGCCCTAAACTAACTAACAGCAAATGAATCAGGTGCTTTGCATGTGTACTAAAGCAGTGAACACGTGGACAATAGAGGCTCTTACTCATCATTAGAAGCCCTCTTACTCAGCAGCTTACTGAGCATGACTGAGCATGCTCAGTAAGCATACCCTGACTTCTTAATCATCCATCTATTGTGCTTGATAACAAGGTTATGACTTGTTCCCTATTTAGCAGTTCTCTTGTAGTATATAAGCGCTCAATAAAGTAATGGACAGTCTTCAGACTGTCCATTTGTTTATGGCACTCTCTATCCCTGGGATACTCCTTTAAGGACTGTGCCCTTGTGACCATTCTGGCTTCTTCCCTGTGTACCTGCTTGACTCTTCCAGTAACTATACCTCTCTGGTACTCGTTACTGCTTTGGACTCTACTTCTTGCCCACGCCATCTTGGATGTCTACCGACTCGTCTCTGAACTTACCCCTCACTCTTGAACTGGATAGTTCAACAGTGAGTCTTGACATCTGGACAGTCTCTACCAACCTGTGCTGACCAGTCGACTCATCAAGTGTCTGACAACATTCCAACTACTGGGTCTCCAGAGCCTCACACTCCTGACATCCAACTACTTTCCCTTCCCCAATCATTTCCCCTTGCTCTGGACCTGTCTCCGCCACCTGGACTTCCCCCCATTGCAGCTCTTCCCCTTCCAGGGACTTATACAGAGGATAACCCCTCTGACGACCAAGAAAACCTTCCCCCAGTTCCATGTGGCTTCTTTGATCCTCCGGACTGTGCCCAGTACACCTTTCACCCCCATCAGTTTCAAGTTTACCAAGTCCGGCAGAACGAAGTAGAGCACTGGTGCCCTTTGGAGGAAGCAGGACAACGTGACGCCCTCTCTTCCATCCCTACTATAGGTCACTTGCTCCAGCGACCATCCACCGACACCTTTGTTTCTCCATTCTGGGCCAAAACTGCCCATACTGCCTACCAACCGCGACCTCGTCAAACAATTTAGTCTAGCAAGCTTTGAGGTGTGTAGTTCTGTAGGAATACACCCTCCGGACATAGACTTCCCTTTTGTTCACCTCCATTACTTGTTTAACTCATCTATACATTGCCATTTGGAGACACTGCCCCCCATGCACCAATTTGCGTACCAGGGGTCTTTCCTCCTCACTTCCATTCACAACTTCCTTGATGGCAGAGTCTATTACTCATATGCTTACTTAAGGGTAGCTGAGGGAGGGTATATATCATTGGAGAACAGCTTCTCGAACTCCCAAGACAACCTCCGTCTTTACCCCACCTTGTCTCGCTTTTGCTTCCTCCCACATCTCCCTTTGAATCCCTTGCTTACTCTGGACCCCCTTCATCTGAGCATCATCAATATAGCCACCTAGTGCACAGTTCTTAAAAAAGTACAAACTACCCTTGTGACACTAGATCAAGAGAATCGAAACTTTTTCTGCAGTGCCTCTGAGATTCACAGTTTCCCCCAACCTGAGCGACTTGGAGTACAACTTGGAAGACGATGCCATCCTTCACCAGAGGGAGCTCATTTTCAACCATCTCCCACCTCTTCGAGACATCTACTTTCCCCCCATTTCCATTGTCAACATCTATGACCGCCAACACATCGACATGTGGTCACACAATGCTGACGTCCTCCGAGACCTAGTAGGCCTCCTACCTTTTGGTCAAATCCTGAACCAGGTGCAATACAACCTCTTCATTGACACCCTGACCCACCTGGTCGAACCGGCTCAATGTCAACTACTATTCTGGTACCTTTTGAACTCAAGAGACTTCGAAGGGCACCCCACTAGCATTCTCACCCTCACTGACAGCAACAAGAAATTGTGGACTGAAGTAATTCTCCCACAACACTACGCCCTCATCCAAGAATTACTCGAAGGACAGGCCTCGTACTACCTGACCCTTTTTACCCTCACACACAAGCATATTGCGGTGCAGTGCAACTACCTTCGCCTTAACAGATCCACGCAAGGAGGACAAGCTACCCTCCAGCTGGCCTACATGGAGGGAAGGAGGTACAGTTACAATTGGATTGAAGCAATGTGGACCCACGGCATCATCAATGCCCCACAGAATCTTGTCAACCCTGCAGGTCTATATTCTCCTCCTCCTGCAGTCTACACTGGCCCCCCCATCCCAGAACAACTTTCGACTATCAGTTGACCCCTCTCCCCCATGACAAGGCGAACTCAGCCTAGTAGCATCATCACCCGTTGGTCCCCCACTCCGACTTGCCCAGGAGTCTGTCTCTGCCTCCAAGAAGTGTGTCACTGCGGCCACCGACCCAACACACCCCCCACGCCACCAGGTATAAACCTGTGGACTCCAGGAGATAGACATCTCCCGCACCAACCACTCTGGCACCCTCTCACAGATGAAGAGGCTGCTGCTCTGCGTCTGCAGTTTCAAGCTCCTGTGTAGATTGCCCGTTACCATTAACTCCCCCTGTTATCCCAGTTCCACTTCCCTATACTAGTGGTCGATTAACCCCTTTTTCTACTCCCTTAGTAGAACACTCAAGTAGTAATGAGTCCCCCCAGGGTCCATAGTTGGTTTATGGTGCGTAGGGAGTTACTAGACTTCAAGAATCATTGCAAGGAACTGTGGCATGTGCGGACACAAGCCTTTGTTTGCATAGACCATCCCATAGAAGAAATCAGTCAATTCGCTCCACACCCTTTAGACTTTGAAGGTTTTCTCTGGAAAGGCCGCGTAGCCATAACCTACTCTGGCATTACTGAAGAGTATTTCTGCATTGCCCAAAACCTTCAGTCTTGACAAAGGGGCATCCCCACATAACTCCCAGCCTACGCCGTCATGTACCCCTGGGACGCAACTCACTGGACTGTTGTTCCCCTATAGGATCCCAGTAGCCACTTACACAGAAGTAGTGAAAGGCGAAGGCCTCTACAAACCACACGACCACAGGAAACGCATCTTCTACCTCACGAGAAAGGATCAACACCTTTTTGAATTATCATTTTATTGCAAGGATCCCTACTGCTACTGGCACAAGGATTGGCATTACACCCATGTCTGGCACAAGTCTTGGGACTAATAGCCCACCATTTGTCCAGCAATGTACACAGAGGTTGTAAAGGGGGAGAACCTTTACAAACCTATATGCTTCATTGGGCATATCTACTATTGCACACCAGAAGAACACTGCCACTCCCTAGAGCACCCCTACTTCTGTAGGGACCCATATTGTCCATGGCACCAGGACTGGCACCATTAGTGAATGAGCCAAAGCCTGGAAGAAGAGGTGTCTTGAAGACCCCTTACAGAAAGTGAACAACTACAAATTCCTGTCTTCTTCCGCAACGTCAACTATAACATCACTGGAGAATACTACAGCAGCTTCTGTAGGGACTGAGCGGTCACGCAGTATGATACCCTTTACGACTCGTGGACCATAGATGCAAGAAAAGACTGGGACAAGGAAGACACTGAACTCACCCCAGAAACTCTTCGAACTCTCATTCCCGAAATCGCCTTCCTTCACAACCTTGACCTCCTCACCAGAACTGTGATATTCCAAGGTTGAACAGTTCACTGGAGTAGAAATTTAGAGCTATTCACATATTGAAACCACAAGCCTGTTGATTTCTCGACTGCTCAAGAAGAAGCAGAACAAGTGGAAGTCACACGCACCCTTGAAGCTACAGTAGAAACTGCATCAAGGGTTCTATCACAGGTTACCAGAGCCCTCACACCTGCATGAGGGAATACTCCAACACTGGGTCCATCTAGAGTACCAGGAGGATTTGACTCCCCTGAACCAGGTCACCTTCCAACTCCTGTAACTGTAGGACAGCGCACGGTAGTGGTGCCCCTGCCACCACCTCCATCTCCTACATGGACAACCCGAACTCTTTTACCTCCAGTCAGAGCTCTGGCAGGACCAGCCTTGCCTGCACCACCGGCTCCACCAACACCACCAGTAGCCCCTGCACAAGCAGCACCACCGGTACCTCCCATACCACCAGCCCCTGTTGCACCTCCACCTCCCATCTGACCTGCTCCAATGGCAGCACCAGCTCCTGCCCAGATACAGCAGAATCATATCATTGGGACTGCACCAGAACCCTTTGATGGCAAAGCAGAGAATGCGGAGACTTTCTGGGCCATCTTAGACAACTATTACTACATCATCCTGGACTTGTTCCTGGATGAAGGGAAGAGGGTCGCAGCAGCCCTTACGCATTTCAAGATTGGTACCCCAGCAGGGACATGGGCCCGAGAACTAACAACCAAGGCTCAGGCCTTACAACCAATCAACTATGGTTCCTGGCAAGACTTCAAAACAGCATTTGCCGATCACTTCATTCCAGCAGATGCGCAACTTGAATCAAATGCCTTAATGCACTCCCTACAACAAGGCAACACCCCATTCAATGAATGGTACCAAAAGTGGTCCCATCATGTGACCCGCTCACAAGCAGATGAAAACACTAAAATGTTTGCTTTTCACCGTAACCTGAATCAAGGTATCCACACCAAGATATTGGGTATAACGCCTGTGCCTACCACCTTAGCAGCACTAGTCAAGAAGGCACGTGAATTTGATCAAGTATATCACATGTGGATGTCACCATCCTTCCATACAGGAAAACCACCTATATGAACAAGGGGTCTAACCACTAACGACCCAGATGCCCTGGTAGAAATCAACCTCTACCAAGGGGAACCAGGTGAACAATGCTGGAACAACAACGCCCCACGGAACACTCTCACGAAAGCTGAGAAGCAACGATGCACAGAGTTGAAACTGTGCTATTACTGTGGCAAACCCAATCATATGGCCAAAGACTGCAGGTCTAAGAAAGCCACTGCTCGTACCTGCCGCTCCGGACAATCCTCGCAGACAGCAGTCCAATCCACTACCATTCAGGAAGAACAGCCTGAACAGAAAGACACTGACCCGGTTCCTATTGCTTCGCTTGTAACTTGGCGAGAAAGTCTCACCGCTAACATTCCATGTCCCCATTCTGCCCCTATGGATTTTTGATAGAACCCCTTAGTGCACCGCTAAGGAATACGGTACAGATTGCCACTATACCCATACAAATCAATTACCCCAAAGTCTTTACAAAGAATATAAGATCCCCTTCCATAGCCTTGAAAGTAACACTTGTGGGGAAACTCAGTGGCAAGGAAATTGGTGCAAGTGCCCTCATAGACAGTGGGGCAGAAGGAATGATCATCCACGAGCAATTTGTGAACCAACATAATCTCCACCTTCACAGCTTACAAAAACCCTTACCAGCGCAGAATGTGGATGGCACCACAAACACTAATGGTTTAATCAGATACAGCACCATCCAATGGCTATGAATCAAAGTGGCCGGAGGCACACACAACGAGCAGGCAGAATTCCTTGTTACCAACATAGGAGACCATGATATTATCCTGGGTACTGACTGGCTACGACACCATAACCCAGACATAAATTGGACTAATGACACTATCACCTTACAAAACTGCCCAACGACGTGTGTAATGACACAACCCTCCATAACAGTCCCATCGACCTACAGTGCACATGGAGGATTGAAAAAAAGCCCTCACCTTCCCAGAAGATGAAGAACCATCATTCAAACATGTAGCAGCGCTAATATTTCAGGACACACTGGACAAGAAGGAACCCCTTGTCAACCAACACATTCATAAGGCCTTCCAACGTTACCCATTACGAATCCAAGCAAAGAGTACAACATCTACCAAGTTGGCAAAAGATAATCAGCCAACACAATCCCTTGAGGAACTAATCCCAACTGAATTTAAGATCTGGCAAAGCGTATTTGACGAACAAGCCTCCCAATGCCTCCCTGTTCATGCACCATGGGATCATGCCATTAACCTCAAACCAGAAGCCTCGCATAGGGACTGTGGTATCTATAGGCTCACTCCAAAGGAATTAGTGGCCTTGAAAGAGTATCTAGATGAACACCTCAAACGAGGGACTATCCGCCCTTCCAAAGCACCAGTAGCCAGTCCATTCTTCTTCGTGGAAAAGAAAGGTGGTGCCCTATGACCAGTACAAGACTACCAAGGACCTAATGCCGCTACTATTAAAGATGCCTACCCCCTACCATTAATCCCAGACCTTATTGACAAGCTACAAGGGGCACAGTACTTCACAAAGTTTGACGTACGATGGGGATATAACAACATCCACCTTCGACAAGGTGATGAACACCTTGCAGCCTTTAAAACACCCTTAGGCCTCTTCAAACCACTTATTATGACCTTTGGCCTTTGTAATGCACCAGCCATGTTTCAATGATTCATGAACAACATCTTAGCACCACTAATCACAACAGGACACGTTGTGGTGTATCTAGACAATATACTAATCCTTGCAAACACCATTCAGGATTTAGATCAATGGACACATAAGGTCCTTAAAATCCTACAGGAACACAACTTATACCTTAAGCCAGAAAAGTGTGCTTTCTGTCAAACGTCCATCAGCTATCTAGGCATGCACATTTCCCAAGGACACATATCAATGAACTCAGATAAACTCATAGGCATCACACAGTGGCCAACTCCTAGCAATATCACTGAAGTGCAAGCCTTCTTAGGCTTTTGTAACTTCTACAGACGTTTCATACACCAATATTCCC
>JAGFNK010000144.1:0-112405 GCA_025769875.1 Russula earlei | reverse complement strand
TGGATGATCATTCCTTCTGCTCCACTGTCTATGAGGGCACTTGCACCGATTTCCTTGCCACTGAGTTTCCCCACGAGTGTTACTTTCAAGGCTATGGAAGGGGATCTTATATTCTTTGTAAAGACTTTGGGGTAATTGATTTGTACGGGTATAGTGGCAATCTGTACCATATTCCTTAGCGGTGCACTAAGGGGTTCTATCAAAAATCCATAGGAGCAGAATGGGGACGCAGAATGTTAGCAGCGAGACTTTCTCGCCAAGTTACAAGAGAGGCAATAGGAACTGGGTCTGTGTCTTTCTGTTCAGGTTGTTCTTCCTGAATGGTAGCTGAACGGACTGCAGTCTGCGAGGATTGTCCGGGGCGATGAGCACGGGTAGCGGCTTTCTTAGACCTGCAGTCTTTGGCCATGTGGTTAGGTTTGCCGCAGTAGTAGCACAGCTTCAACTCTGTGCATCGTTGTTTCTCAGCTTTCGTGAGCATGTTGCGTGGGGCGTTGTTGTTCCAGCGTTGTTCACCTGGTTCCCCCTGATAGAGATTGATCTCTACTGGAGTATCCAGGTCATTAGTACCTAGACCCCTCGTCCGTATCGGCGGTTTTCCTGTACGGAATGACGGTGACATCCACATGTGATACACTTGATCGAATTTGCGTGCCTTCTTGACTAGTGCTGCCAAGGCGGTAGGTGCAGGCATTATACCCAATATCTTGGTGTGGATCCCTTGATTCAGGTTACGGTGGAACGCAAACATCTTAGTGTTCTCGTCTGCTTGGGAGCGGGTTGCATGATGGGACCACTTTTGGTACCATTCATTGAACGGGGTGTTGCCTTGTCGCAGGGAGTGCATTAAGGCATTCGATTCTAGTTGTGCATCTGCTGGAATGAAGTGATCGGCAAATGCTGTCTTAAAGTCTTGCCAAGAGCCATAGTTGATTGGTTGTAAGGCTTGAGCCTTCGTTGTTAGTTCTCGGGCCCATGTCCCTGCTGGGGTACCTATCTTGAAGTGAGTAAGGGCTGCTGCAACTCTTTTCCCTTCATCTGGAAATGAGTCCAGGTTGATGTAGTAGTAGTTGTCCAAGGCAGCCCAGAATGTCTCCGCATTCTCTGCTTTGCCATCAAAGGCTTCTGGGGCAGTCCCAATGATACAATTCTGTTGTACCTGGGCAGGAGCTGGTGCCGCCATCGGAGTGGGTTGTACGGGAGGTGGTGGCGGCACTGGAGCTGGTGGTGCTGCTTGCACCGGTGCTACCGGTGGTGGTGCTGGTGGTGGTTGGGTTCTGACTGGATGAGCAGGAGCTCGTATTGTCCGTGTAGGAGACGGAGGTGGTGGCGGGGGCGCTGCTACTGTGCGTTGTCCTACTGTTATGGGAGTGGGAAGATGGCTTGGTTCAGGGGAGTCAAATCCTCCTGGTACTCTAGAGGGGCCCGGTGTTGGAGTGTTCCCTCGCGCCGGGGTGAGGGCTCTGGTAACCTGTGATAGAACCCTTGATGCAGTTTCTACTGTGGCTTCAAGGGTGCGGGTGACTTCTGCTTGTTCGGCTTCCTCCTGAGCAGTCAAGAAATCGACTGGCTTATGGTTTTGGTATGTGAATAGTTCGAGATTTCTACTCCAGTGAACTGTTCGACCTTGGAACACCGCAGTTCCAGTGAGGAGGTCAAAATTGTAAAGAAAGGCGATTTCTGGGATGAGGGTTCGAAGAGTTTCTGGAGTGAGTTTGACGTCCTCTTCATCCCAGTCTTTCCTTGCGTCTAAGGTCCAAGGGTCGTAGAGGGTGTCATATTGGGTGACCGCTTGGTCTCTACAGTAGCCACTATAGTATTCTCCAGTGATGTTATAGTCAATGTTGCGGAAGAAGACAGGAATTTGTAGTTGTTCACTTTCTGTAAGGGGTCTTCGAGAAGTCTCTTCTTCCAGACTTTGGCTCATTCACTAACGATGCCAACCTTGGTGCCACTGGACAATATGGGTCCTTGCAGAAGTAGGGGTGTTCTAGAGAGTGGTGGTGTTCTTCTGGGGTATGATAATAGATATGCCTGATGAAGTGTATAGGTTTGTAAAGGTTCTCCCCCTTTACAACCTCTGCGTATGTTGCTGGCCGAATGATGGGCTATGAGTCCCAAGACTTGTGCCAGACGCGAGTGTAGTGCCAATCTTTGTGCCAGTAGCAATAGGGATCTTTGCAATAGAACGGGAGTTGAAAAAGATGTTGATCCTTTCTTGGGAGATGAAAGATGCGTCTCCTGTGGTCGTGTGGCCTGTAAAGGCCTTCGCCTTTTACTACTTCTGCGTAGGTGGCTACTGGGATCCTATAGAGGGACAGTGGTCCAGTGAGTTGCGTCCCAGGGGTATGTGATGGCGTAGGCTGGGAGTAATGTGGGGATGCCCCTTTGTCGGATTTGAAGGTTTTGGGCAATGCAGAAATATTCCTCAGTGATGCCAGAGTATGTTATGGCCACGCGGCCTTTCCAGAGAAAGCCTTCAAAGTCTAAAGGGTGTGGAGCAAATTGACTGATCTCCTCTATGGGGTGATCTATGCGAACAAAGGCTTGTGTCTGCGTGTACCACAATTCCTTGCAATGATTTTTGAAGTCTAGTAACTCCCTATGCGTTCTATGGGGTAGAACTGATCCTAAGTATGCTAATTCTGGAAAGTAGCACCGTAAACCAACTATGGATCCTGGGGGGGACTCGTTACTACTTGAATGTTCTACTAACGGAGTAGCAAAAGGGGTTAATCGACTGTGAGTATGAGGAAGTGGGACTGGAATAACAGGTGGAGTCAATGGTAACGGGCAGTCTACTTGGGAGCTTGAAACTGCAGAAGCAGAGCGGCGGCCTCTTCGTCTGTGAGAGGGCACCAGAGTGGTTGATGCGGGAGGTGTCTATCTCCTGGGGTCCACAGGGTTATTCCTGGTGGCGTGGGGGGTGTGTCGGGTCAGAAGCCGCAGTTGCACACCTCTCTGAGACAGAGGCAGACAGCGGGGTGAGTTGGTGTAGGGGACCAATGAGTGCAGATGCTGCTGGTCGGGGTTCGTCTCACTACAGGGGTGAGAGGTCGGCTGATGGTGGAGAGTTCTTCAGGGACAGGGGGACCAGTGTAAACTGCTGGCGGTGGAGAATAAAGCCCTGCGGGGTCTACGAGGTTCTGGGGGGCGTCAACGATGCTGTGGGTCCAGGTAGCTTCTCTCCAGTTGTAAATGTACCTTCTGCCTTCCACATAAGCCAATTGGAGGGTTGCAGGTCCTCCCTGTGTGGATCTGTTAAGGCGGAGGTAATTATACTGCACCAAGATGTGCTCGTGCATGAGGGTAAAAAGGGATAGGTAATATGAGGCTTGGCCCTCCAATAGTTCTTGGACGAGAGCGTAATGCTGAGGCAGGATGACTTCAGTCCACAGCTTTTCGTTGCTGTCAGTGAGGGTGAGGATACCAGTTGGCTCTCCGTCAAAGTTTCTAGAGTTGGAGAGGTACCAAAACAAAAGTTGGCGGCAAGCAGGTTTGATGAGGTGACTAAGGGTGTCGACGAACAAGTTGTATTGTATTTGGTTGAGGACTTGTCCAAATGGGAGAAGACCTACTAAGTCTTGGAGGACGTAGGCGTTGTGAGACCAGATTTCAATTTGTTGCCGGTCATAGACGTTGACAATAGAGATTGGGGGAAAATAAATGTCCCGAAGGATGGGAAGGTGATTAACAATGAGCCCGTGCTGATGGAGGATTGCGTCGTCTTCTGAGTCGTACTCAGAGTCGGTGCTCGGGTTGGGGGAAACTGTGAATCTCGGAGGCACTGCAGACAAAGCTTTGATTTCTTTAGTCTAGTGTTACAAGGGTAGTTCTTACTTTCAAGAACTATGCACTAGGTAGCAATGTTGATAACACTTGGGCGAAGAGGGTCCAAAGTAAGCAGAGGGTTTAGAGGGAGATGGGGGAGGAAACAGAAGTGAGACAAGGCAGGGTAGACACGAAGGTTGTCTAGGGAGTTCGAGAAGCTGTTCTCAAATGATATATATCCTCCCTCAGCTATCTTTAGGTAAGCGTATGAGTAATAAACTCTGCCGTCCAGGAAGTCGTGAATGGAAGTAAGGATAAAAGATCCTTGGTACGCAAATTGATAAATGGGAGGCAGTGTCTCCAGATGGTGATATATAGATGAGTTAAACAAATAGTGGAGGCGACCGAAGGGGAAGTCTATGTCCGGAGGGTGTATCCCCACAGAACTACACACCTCGAAGCTTGCCAAGCTAAATTGTTTGACAAGGTCACGGTCGGTAGGCAGTACCACAAAAGTGTGGGTGGTTTTGGCCTGGAATGGGGAAACAAAGATGTTGGTGGATGGTCGCTGGAGCAAGTGACCTATAGTAGGGATGGTGGAAAGGGCGTTGCGTCGTCCTGCTTCCTCCAAAGGGCGCCAGTGTTCTACTTTGTTATGTCAGATGCGATAAACTTGAAACTGGTGGGGGTGGAAGGTGTACTCTGCACAGTCCAGAGGATTAAAGAAACCCTGTGGGACCGGGGGAATGTTTTCTTGATTGTCGAGAGGGTTGTCCTCTACGTAGGTCCCTGGAAGGGGATGAGTTGCAATGGGGGGAAGTCCAGGTGGTGGAGATAGAGTTGAAACAAGTGGAAGAGATTGGGGAAGGGAAAGTAGTTGGATGTTGGGAGTATGAGGCTCTGAAGAACCAGTGGTCGGAATGTTGTTGGACACTTGATGAGTCGACTGGTCAGCACGGGTGGTAAGAGACTGTCCAGATGTCAAGACTCACTGTTGAACTATCTAGTTCAAGAGCGAGGGATAAGCTCGAAGACGAGTCAATAAACGTCCAAGATGGCGTGGGCAAGAAGTAGAGTCCAGAGTAGTAACAGATACAGTACCAGAGAGGTATTGTTACTGTGAGAGTCGAGCAGTCACGCAGAGGAGAGGCCAGGATAGTCACAAGGGGACGGTCCTTAAAGGAGTATCCCAGGGATGGAGAGTGCCGTAAACAAATGGACAGTCTGAGGACTGTCCGCTACTTTATTGAGCACTTATATACTACAAGAGAACTGCTAAATAGGGAACAAGTCATAACCTTGTTATCAAGCAAAATAGAGTGATGAGTAAGAAGTCAGAGGACGCTTACTGAGCATGCTCAGTCATGCTCAGTAAGCTGCTGAGTAAGAAGGCTTCTCTCAATGAGTAAGAGCTTCCATTGTCCACGTGTTCACTGCTTTAGTGCATGTGCGAGCACCTGATTCATTTCCTGTTAGTTAGTTTAGGGCCGGTCATTTGAGGACTTGTAGTTTGGTTAGGGAATAGTGTTATCTTATAAGGCCCTTATATAGTTCTATTAGGGTCCTTAGAGTCGACCCTAATACTTCTATTAATGTTACGGCGTCACGGCCGTAAGAGCGTTAGCTCAGGGTTCAGTGGAGGCCAAGTCCCTGTGACTTGGTTCCAGGGTTCAGTGGGGGCCGACTCAAAGAGACTGGATCAAAGGTTTAGCGTCTCAAGGCTGAGTCAGATAATGATTCAGTCTGTAGACAGAGTCGATCTTCTGGTTTCACAGAAGAGGAGGATGATGAGAGAGAGGCAGAGGAGGAAGAGGAACACAGAGGTCCCCTGTGACAAGTTCAAGTCAAGCAGAGTGTAAGCCAGCACAACACAAGTTATGATTGAGAGAGGATACAGAGTGAAAGGGATGCGACAGAAAATGGGACAAAGCTAAGCTTGGGGCATTCCCCAGCTTCTACAGGCGCTTAAATACTGTATATAGCGAGGCTGTACAGTACTATAAGCAGAACAATAAATAAAAGTAGATCAATAGCAAAAGTAACTCAACAATGGGTGAAACACAATAAGTGAAACACAATAGATGAAACACAATAGGTGAGACACAATAGATGAAACACAATAGGTGAAACACAATAGATGAAACATGGTAGGTGAGACACAATAGGGGATCACCATCAAGGGATGAAACCGTAACCATGGAGACAAGGATAACAATAAGGGGAAGGATTATGGACGAACCGAAGAAAGGGGTAAACTACAACATCATGCCCCCCTCATGCTTAGTTTTCTGAACTAATCGGTTTCAGGGCCTGATTCGCGGAGTTCATCGCCTTCGACTTCTGGCCACGCGCTCTGGGGTCCCATTGCCCTAGGACAGAAACCTCTGTAGCTCTGATGGGTCCTCCTGAGGATACAATCCACCTGCCCGCTACAGTTGGTGTGGGGTCTGTTGCAATCCTTGTTCCAATGCCCTCTGGTGCTGCAATGTTTGCAGACATGTTGTCATTTCTGGAGTTGGTGTCGCTGCACCTTGGTCATACGTGCGGGGGTAAGAGGGGTGTTGGGAGTACTAGCGTCGTCGGAATACATCTGAGGGAAGTGGGAGGGTGAGCCCATAGGGGCATCATTCTGAGACTGGTCAACGACACGAGGGAGGTATTCAAGAGGAGGAGTCAGGGAGAGGGAGGGGCGAGTGGGTAGTGGAGGAGAAGAAGTGGGTGGTTCTTTTGATTCCTCAATTTTGTCATAGCTCCCTGCCAGTGAGTAGTAAGGTCCAGTATCACGGGTGAGACCCCCATCTGACATTAGGTTGTCGAGCTGGTGACGAACTCGGACGGAAGTGTTGTTGGCTCAAAGGCGACTGCGGATGGCGGCAGTTTCTTTGGTGTGGGCCTGTATCTCATGAAGTCGATCAGCAAGTTGTCCCTGAAGGATGCTCAAGGCCCCTTGGATAGAGGCATGCTTGCCCTCCAAGATTTTTAACTGAAAGGAGGCAGTGCGGAGATGGTAGACGTCAGCAAGAGCACCAGGGTCATGAAGGTTTTCGAGGGCTTGGGCGGCGTCAAAGTGAAAAGGGTGGTCCTCAATTAAGAGGCGGAGATCAGAGGCGGTCACGGAAGGGTGGGGGGCAGAGACCACAGGTCAGGCGACGAGCTTCTCCCCATATGCGGGCTCCCCTCGTCCCATAGTTCCTAGAAGCATGGGCTCGTCGTTATATAGGGCGACACGTAGGTACGGCAAAAGGCGTTTTCGTCCATTAACATGAATGTAGAAAGGAGGAACATGCATGTAGGGTTTGTAAATGAACCAAGGGGGGCCAGGGTGAGTGGGGTCTGCTTCAGTTGGGGTGGGTGAAGGGGTTCCCTCGCGGATGGCGAGTGGGTTGAGGGTGGCGGCGAGGTCCTGGAGTTCGGTTTCCTCTGGGATGATGAAGGTGCGCTAGTCGATGATGTGTTGAATGACCTCGGGTGAGAGGGGTTCTTGCTTGATGGTAGGGGAAGGAGTGAGAATAGGTAGAGGAGATGAGCTGGGAGCGGGAGATGACATAGGAGTATTGTAAGTGGAGGTAGCGTGTTCGTGATGCCAGGCCGACCACTCTGAAGGAGTGGGGGTATTTATGGAAGCTGATCGTACGATGTGATTCCATACTAGATCCGTAAGTACTGCCCTTCGTATGGATAAATGAAACTCTGAAAAACGGGGGTCCATCATGAGAAGTTGAAAGCCGCAGAAGTTGCCAGGGGAGAGAATTCCGGAAAAAAGTTGTTCCCTGGTGGCTATGTTAAAGATGGTGTGTCCATGGTCGGGGATAGTAGGGTCATTTACTGAATAGGAAGGGGGGTTACGAGAATTAATTCGAGGGAGTAAGGTATGTTGATGTATCGTAGGGTTTTGAAATCGGTCTTCTAGGTCATCCAGGCTTTCATCTGAGTGATGTGATTCTGTGGGGTCAAGATCAGAGAGAGACATGGTACGGAGTTTGGTGGGCTGTCCCAGGTGGAACATGGTGATGGCATCTTGAGCGTTTTTAAGGTTAGAGAGGGGTTCCCACATGTCTTCGGCTGCAGAGTACCCCTTCCATCGAACCCTGTATTGGAGTCGATTTTTATGGGTTCGTTGGGCAGTGATTTTTTTGACTTTGTATTCTCCCGACAGGAGATTGGGTGGTGGTTCGGAGAAGTTTGGTCCGTGCTCGGCTGTTTCTGTGACTGGAGATAGAAGGGAGGCATGAAACACATTATGGATGTTCCACTGGGGGGGAAGTTGTAGTTGATAGGTGATGTGGGAGATTCTCTTGGTGATGGTAAAGGGTCCAAACCGTTTGGGGCGGAACTTATGAAACTGATGAGGAGTCTTTAGGTTAGTGCCTTCTAGCCAAACCTTTTGTCCCTCCTCGAAACCTTTGAACTTAGTTTCTTTGACCCAGTTGTTTTGTGTTCTTCTCATTGTTTCTTGCGCCGACTCCCTCATATCTTTTAGCGCTTGGAGTTGTTCTTGGATTCCGGGGAATCTGGACTTGAGTTGGGTACCAAGTCCTTGAGGGTTAAAACCGATGAGGAGTTTGTATGGGGTTCTCTTAGTGGTAGTAGATTTGTGGGCGTTGAAATGATATTGGGCTATGGGGAGCCAGTGTGCCCATTCTTCTTGCTTCTCTCCTGTGTAGATGCGCAGGTACATTTCTAAGGTCTGATTAGTTCTTTCTGATTGTCCATCAGTTTGGGGGTGGTATGCCGTGCTTAGGTTTTGGTTGATTCCGAGGATTTGGGAGACCTCTTGAAACAGGTTGGAGGTGAAACGAGAGTCGCGGTCGGAGATGATTTTGGAGGGAACTCCGGTCCATGGGAAAGCATATCGTAAGAATAGTTTTGCCATCTGTAGGGTTCCCATATCTTTTCGGCAGGGTATGAATATGGCCGCTTTAGTGGAGTCATGGTCAGTAATGGTCATGATGGCGTTATTTCCTTCTGATGGTGGAAGGTCGACGATCCAATCAATGGTGATAGTTTGGAAAGGTTTTTGAAATTCCGGGGGGATGGGGTAAATTGGGGGGCAAGTCGGGTGCGTGGAAGACTTGTTGGTTTGACAGGTGGCGCAGCCCTGAATGTAGTCCCTGATGAAGTAGGCCATTTTGGGCCACCAGAAGGATTCTTGAATTGAGTATAAGGTTCAGGCATTCCCCGTATGTCCGCCAAGGATGCTATCATGATAGGTGTGTAAAATTTTTCGTAAGAGGGGTTCTTGATATGGTACCACCAATTTTCCATCTTTGAATAGTGCATCTTCTTCCTCTTGAAGGTTGTGTTTGACCTTCCACATGAGAAGATCTGATCTTCACTTTCTCTGTTTGGTTAGTACCTGTTCATAGAGATCTTCCTGTGTGAAGTGAACGAATAAAAAGTTTGTCCGGTAGTGCAGTGATGTTCTGGTTATCTCCTGATCCGTCATTGTGGTCAGGTCATCGTGAGAGGGCATCTGCGCGATTGGAGACTCTGGGTTTGTGGTGAATTTCGAAGTGGTAATCTGCGAGAGTTGAGATGTATCCAGCAATCCTTTGGTTGATCTTGTGGGGGAGTTGATAGTGAGCCAAGTTAGTGTGGTCTGTAAAAATCTTGACAGGGTGTTTAGTTCTGACTAATAGGTATTGCCAGTGTTGGAGCATGAGGATCAGAGCCAGGAACTCCCTATCCCAAACCGGGTAGTTCCTTTCTGCTTCATTGAACGCATGTGACATATTTCCGATCATTTTTCTTTTTCCCCTCTGGTCCTTTTGGAAAAGGATCACTCCGGTGGCAAATTGTGAAGCGTCAGTTTCTAATTCATATGGGAGGTCGGGGTTGGCCGTGTATAGTTCAGGGTCATCACAGACTGCCGATATCAAGGTTTCCAAAGCTTTGGTTGCTTCTGGGGTCCAGAGGAAGGGGGTTCCTTTCTTGATTGTGGAAAAAATGGGGCGAGCTATTTTTGCAAAGTCTTGGATAAAAGGTCGTTGGTAATTGAGGGCGCCCATGACTTGTTGTACCTGTTTCAGGTTGTTGGGAGGTCTCGGCCAGCTTTTGAGGCCATCCATTTTGACGGGATCGATTTTGAGGGTTCCTTGATTAATTTGGAAGTGCAGGAAGTCAATTTCTTCTTGTTCAAAGGCGCACTTAGATGCCTTTAAGAAATAAGAGTCCCTTTTGAGAAGGTCAAGGAATTCGTGTGTAATTTGTCGGTGAAGGTGTTCCTCTCCTGAGTTCGTGGCTATTGCCACGTCGTCTAGGTAGTTGCTAGTGTTTTCGGGGTACTTTAGAAGCCAGGGTCAGAGGGTGTGGTTCATTGCTCGTTGGAAAGCTGCTGGGGCATTGGTAAAGCCAAAGCCCATTACCATGGGGATAAAGGTGCCAAACTGGATTTTGAAGGCACCCTTGTGTTGGTCTTCTGGGTGGATTAAAATGTTGTTGTAGCCAGCTCTGACATCAAATTTGCTGAAGGTGGTTTTGCCCCTTAATTTGTGTAATTGTTCTTCCATGTTTGGTAAGGCGTGGTAGTCAGGGACTGTGGCATTATTAAGTTTTGGTAATCTACTACCATTCGCGGGGCGGTGCCGTCCTTTTTCTGGACAAAGAAGACAGGGGATACGAAGTCCGAAACACCATCTTTGATGAAACCTTTGGCTAGGTCCCCTTGTATTTGTCTTGACAATTCTTGTTTTTCAGTTTGGGGGAGTGGGTAAGTTTGACAATCGAGGAACTTGGGAGTGTCCGGTTTTAGGATGATTCTGAAGTCGAGTTCTCCTCGACTGGGTGGGAGTCGTTTGGCTGCTTCTTCTGAGAAGACTTTCTGGTGTCGTGAGTATTCCGGGGGAATGGTGGTTGTCCTTATTTGTGAAATCCGGATTCTTGGTGGTTTGGTTAAGGGGACAGGGGTGAGAAGGACCCCTAAGTGGTTTCTTAGACGGCCAGTGCTCCAGTTGACAAGGGGGTTAATTGCTTTTAGGAAAGGATAGCCGAGAATCATTCTATCTTCTCCTAAGTTTGTAACGTAGAAGGTGAGGAGTTGTGTGGTGGGGCCATGCCGTACAGCCATATGAGCATAATGGGTTAGTGCTCCTCCCTGGTTATTGGTACCATCCACATTAATGATGGGTCTGGGGGTCCTGAGGGTTCGGAGTGGAATCTGTAATTTTTCCACGATTCCTTGACTGATGAAATTTTCTGTTGCTCCGCTGTCGAGGAGCGCTTGTCCAGTCTTTCCATTGGTTGTTAGCATAAAAGGAACTTTCATTGAGTTTTCTTTATGGTTGACAATGGTATCTATTTGGGCCTCTGTGCCGACTGTCGCACTTTGGCCTAGAGAAAATCCTCCTTAAGGATGAGATCCCAGATCTTGGCTCGTTCCTCAGCTGGTAGGGTTTTCATACGTGCTACCATGGAAGCTGGTTCTTCTCCTTTAGATGGTTCTGGGGTAGGTTCAGTGACTCTGTTATGAACCAAGGCCAAGTCCTGGCCGAAGATTGTCCTATTTTACTCAAGAAAAACCTCTCTCACTTTGCATTACCGACTCCCTTCCATTTTCTGGGCTATCCCTCCTGCGGTACAAGATATTGCTATTGCAAAGGCACTATAACACGACCAGGCACCAGTTTCCTAATCGGGTAATCATCGCGTGGCAACCACATGGCCACTCAGCCACCATGGACCCGAAACAGCGGCACAAACTCTTAGAAACTGTTGCATAAATCATCTGACGTCATCAAGGCTCCAATGACATCATGGCTGACTGAGCGACTCCACAGTGACCTCATAGGCTCACTAAGCGCTCCACAGTGACATCATAATGATGTCATCGCTCCACAATGATCAGTAATGCACTCAGTAAGCCTGAAACTTGACACAAGCAAGTTTATGCCTCTGTAGTCCTATTGGATGGTACCAAAGAGTCTAGAATAGTCCCAGTGCTTTGTAATCGACCCTGTACACTGTATATAAGCCCCAATGAAGCATGGCAGTCGTCAGACTGTCCATTTGTGATACTCTCATCTTCCTGGGTACTCCCCTGCGACTGCTCAGTCTAAAGATTCCCCTCGCTTCCAAGGTACTCTTCAACGACCGCCTTGTTTAAAGTCCCCTTGCTACACTGGCCTCCAGCCTTCGCCTTTGTCTCTTGCAACACCTACCAGTCCCCATCTGGTACCTCCTCGTCGTTTGGCTCGTCCTCTTGTTCAACGCCGCCTTCGCCGCGTATCATCTGTTCCGACCCTTGCCCACCTGCTCCTGAGTCCACACGGATCAGCAGTACGTGTCTTGACAGACTCGGGCTTTGGAAGTGGCGGGAGCTGTATTTTTAGGGCATTCCCGGCTAAGGTGGCCTTTTTCCCTACAACAGAAGCAACGTCCTTCTTTTGCTAATTGTTTTCTTTCCTCTTCAGTGAGTTTCTTAAAATTGGACTTGGCAGCATCTACTTGCATTCGGTCGGAGTGGTGGTGTTTATGTTCTGAAGGGGGATGTGTGGTTTTTCCTTCGAGCTTCTCCCTGATGGTGATGAAACGTTGATGCTGTCTTCTGGCTTCCTCCTTCCATTCTTGGAGAGTGGTGGGCCATACATCTCTGTTCAGAATTGCACAGTAGAGTCCAATTTTTAGGCCATTTTTGAAGCTTTCAATGGCAATTACATCTGTTTCTGGCCACCCAGTTTTGTTCAGAAGTTGTTCAAAGGTGGAAATGTAGTCATCAAGGGATTCCTTCATTGTATGTTTGGCAAGGGCTGCTTGGGCATCTTCTTTCTCCGCAGTGTTGGTGAATTTAAACGTGAAGTCTGTGACAAAGTCTCTCCATAAGACTTCGTCTATCCTGTTAATGGGGTTTTGGGCCCTGCTTATTTTTTCCCTGAGTGCCGTTGCCTGCGAGTTGACCCATTCTTCAACCTTTTCTCCCTGAATATAGGAGAGGGCCAACATTGTTCATTTAAAAGGGGAAACCATTACTGCCTTATCATCATTGAGGCCCTAGAATAGGTTAAATTCCATGATGAATCGTTTGGTTTTATTTCTTTCCCCAGTGAAAGCTGTGGGTTCTTTGCCGCTAAGGGATCCATTGGTTCCTTGTGGCGCCAGGGCAGCTACTTGAGGGACAATGACTGGGGGGGGCTGAGCGGCCATCTGAGGAGCCTGGACAGCGGCTTGGGGTGGTTGTACAGCGACTTGGGGTTGGGCTGCCATAATGAGTTCTGGGAGGTTCTGTGGTTCAAGTTCTAGGTTTTCGATGGGTTCCTGGTTTCCAAGAGGGTCCTCTGGTTCTAATGCAGGGGATTCAAAGGGTGTCTGAGTTTCAACAGTGTTTTCTGGTTCAGGGGGGTTGCCTTCTGTAGACGAGGCTTCTGATTCTGATGGGTGGTTCATAGTGAGGGTCGTTTTCCCTCCAGTAGCCTAATCCAAGGCTGTTTCTGAGGAGTTCTAGGTCTAGGTGAGTGTAGAGCTGTCCTCTTCTGAGTCGTAGTTCAAACCAACGATTGTTGATGAATTCGACTGGTAGTTCTTCGTTGTTTTCGGTGGCGATGTAGCAGAGGAAGGTGTGAAAGCTGTCCCAAGTGGCAGCTCCTACAACTGTGTTCGGGGAGGTCAGGGGATGGTCTGGGTTGGACGCGGACCCAACGGTTCGATGGTAGTTCAAGGTTGATCTCCAGAATGGAGTAGGAAAGCTTAGCTTGTGTTACAGTGTCGCAGCCATAAGAGCGTTAGCTCAGGGTTCAGTGGAGGCCAAGTCCCTGTGACTTGGTTCCAGGGTTCAGTGGGGGCCGGCTCAAAGAGACTGGATCAAAGGTTTAGCATCTCAAGGCTGAGTCAGATAATGATTCAGTCTGTAGACAGAGTCGATCTTCTGGTTTCACAGAAGAGGAGGATGATGAGAGAGAGGCAGAGGAGGAAGAGGAACACAGAGGTCCCCTGTGACAAGTTCAAGTCAAGCAGAGTGTAAGCCAGCACAACACAAGTTATGATTGAGAGAGGATATAGAGTGAAAGGGATGCGACAGAAAATGGGACAAAGCTAAGCTTGGGGCATTCCCCAGCTTCTACAGGCGCTTAAATACTGTATATAGCGAGGCTGTACAGTACTATAAGCAGAACAATAAATAAAAGTAGATCAATAGCAAAAGTAACTCAACAATGGGTGAAACACAATAAGTGAAACACAATAGATGAAACACAATAGGTGAGACACAATAGATGAAACACAATAGGTGAAACACAATAGATGAAACACGGTAGGTGAGACACAATAGGGGATCACCATCAAGGGATGAAACCGTAACCAGTGGAGACAAGGATAACAATAAGGGGAAGGATTATGGACGAACCGAAGAAAGGGGTAAACTACAACAATTAAGGTCCTTAGTATTGCTTATAGTTCGTCCTATAGTTATTAGAGTTGGTCTAATAATGTGTTGTAGGGCCTTTGATACTAGGTTAGTGCCTATTGTAGAGCTCCTAGGGTCGTTCCAAAGGGTCCTTAGGAAGGCCCTAATACTGTCTTTAGTTGCTAGAAGGGTTGTCTTTAAGTGGGGCTTGCTGTATGTCGATTGTGCCGAGAATCGCTCGCGCAACAATGTGTGCGCGATATTGTGGACACCTCTACTCACCCCTTTTGCTCATGTGAACAGGGTGACACCATAGAGGCTGGGTTTCCTCCTATAAGGGAGGGTCCTTCAAGGGCCCTCTCTGGAGAATGGTTCGTGACACATGGAGTGATCTGATATATTTGAAGTGAAAGCGAATCGGATCTCCTTTGGTGGGACGGGTAGATGGGGTATCATGCCATGACTTCAAGTATTCCTCTAAGCGAGCTTTGAAACCGTTGAACTTGCAATCCAGTTCTAATCTAAAGAAACAAGAAAGTTGGGATTTCTGAGGAAAAATACATGTCATAAAATCTCGTACCCCTTCCTCAGTTCTTGAAAAGACCAGACCGGGAAGGCAGTGTAAGCTGGACTCCGATGCTTGCGCCAAGCAGAGTAATGTGCTGGGTTCGGAGAAGGGGTTTGAATCGGAAAACATAGTCAGGAATTCACCACGTATGGGATGGGAGAGGATGGGCCAGGAGTGTCAAATAGTAACCATAAAAAACCACCTTTAACATTCTTAGGGAGGTCGTCTCCATCCAGAGGGCCCGAAAGCGCATAGATATTACTAAGATAAAAGAGGATTGCTCTGCCCCCATCATTGATGAACAAGATGTTTTGGTTGTTCTGCAAGAGGCAGATAAGAAGGTACCAGAGGAAAAGTGTTTTACCTGGAGAAACTGTTTCTGCTTCGCATAGCAACGACTGAAGAAATGAGTGCTTACTGATCCCAGGTTGACCAGTAAAAATGATACCTCTGTTGGGGGATCTGACCGCTTCATGCCAAACGACTTTCTCCGCCTCTCGGTAGCACTTGCGAACGAGCGCAGTTGTGTTGTGCAGAGATGCAAGATCGCCCAGATCGAAGGTTTCAGCCATGGGTTCGGATTCCCGTGCCTTGTCTGTGAAGACCTTCCACTCTTCGTCGGCTGTACCCCAATGGCCAGGGGTCCATCTCCAGTTGTTTTTATCTGTGGAAACAAACAGGTTGAAAGGTGCTCAGAATGGGGAATAGAGAGAGCATACCAGCATTGATCTGGGTAAGTTCTTCTCAGTTTGAGGCTCGCTTAGAGGCTGACATGATGAGATACAATTGCTACTTCATGCTACGGCTGACAAACCATCCTCAGAGTTTAAGGTAGAAGATGTCCATAGCCACCAACATCACGTGATCAGTGTGACAACATCATGTGATGAATGTGACAACATCACATGATCAGTGTGACAACATCACATGATCAGTGTGACAACATCACGTGATCAGTGTGACAACATCATGTGATCAGTGTGACAACATCATGTGATCAGTGTGACAACATCACGTGATCAGCGTGACAATGTCCTGAAACAGTCGAAAATTCTATAAAATCAAAGTATGAGACTTCTGCAACCACTTTCTACAAAATGTATTCTCAGGGAATTGGTCTAAATCCACTATTAATGATATTGAGATTGTCAATTTTATGTGAGATCACACCATTGAACCAATTTCCTAAAAATCACAGTGCTGCATGTCAATATTGCACATCGCATCACTTGAAGGTTGTGCATCTTCTCCTTGAGCACCTGTCACATGGGTGGAAAACAGAAATCAACCCTCTCAAGGATTACAAACCTTAAGAAGGGCATCCAGAGTTCCAAGCAGAGGAAAGTCGATCATTGCGATGGTGACAAGGAAAATGTCCCAAGCCCAGTACATGATTTCTCCAAGATCCAAATTATGTTAGTAATAAGGTCATCCCTTTGGAGCAGTTACCTCATCAGTCTGGATTCGACAATGTGTCTTTATGCAATCTAAGTCATCAGGAGGCACATTCACATGATGGAGACATTGGAGAGCCAGGATCAAGTTCACATGAAAGTGCACAGCTGCAGGATGATACACACTGGAGGGAAGTGCATAAACACAATGGACATTTGTGCCAAGCACCAATGCAGTCGCAGGCAGTGGATGCTTTGAAAGACCTGAAGGAAATCTTGTGTCCTCCAAGGAAAATGGGTGCTGGGTACAAAGATCCCAAAATTGATCCATTCATCAGGATTTGGATGAAAGGAATGCAGACAATGCTCAACTTTTACACAAACCCTTGATCGATGACATTTGATAAATGGGGGGCCACTGCGTGTCAGGCTGCTGTATCTCTGGGAAGGGGCCAATACTGTGCTCATCAGCTGGCTAGACTTTCAAAGTGATTTATCCAAGATTGCTCTGTTCTGCCAGTCAATCCCTATGGTGATTGGAACAAGTCTATGCTCACAGATGAAGATTTGGCATCAGACATCAGTCTCCATCTCCAGGAGCTTGGGAAGGAAATCTCAGCTAAGAAGGTGGTACAATTCCTGGCTCACAATGACATCAAGGAGAAACATGGCATCACAAAAATGATATCCGAGAGGACAGCATGTTGTTACCTGACATCTCTGGGTTACCATTTCACAGAACCAATGAAGGGTCAATATGCAGATGGTCATGAATGTGCTGATGTCATCTGGTATCGTGAAATGAAGTTCCTACCAGCATGGCATGAAATTCAGGACCATATGTATAGTTGGACAAAGGACAACATACCAGAGGAAGTCAATGTCCAGGGCACGCGTGTCATTGTCTGGTTCCACAATGAATCAATATTTTATGCACATGATCGACGGAAGAAGGGTTGGTATCACAAGGATGCACCTGCAAAGCCATACACAAAAGGAGAGGGTGCATCACTAATGGTCGCTGATTATGTCTCAGCTGATTTTGGATGGCTCCAATCTTCTGATGGGACAAGGACTGTGAGACGCATGATGAAACCAGGGAAAAATCAAGATGGATACTTCACAAGTGACAATATCAGGGAACAGGCAGAGGCTGCCATGGACATTCTCACTGAATTCTACCCTGAATATGACCATCACTTCATCTATGATAATGCACCAAGCCATCTCAAAAGGCCCGAGGCTTCAGTCACTGCATGCTGCATGCCAAAATTTACTCCCAAAATAGGCAAGAATTGGGGGATTGATGCCCCACAATGTGATGCCTTGGGAAGTTTGGTGTACAAACCTGATGGGTCACTTGCGAAGGTGAAAGTCTGGATGAGTGATGCTGTGCTTCCTGATGGGACAGTGCAGTCACTATATTTTCATGATGGACATGAATGGGCTGGTATCTTCAAAGGTATGGCAGTGATCTTGGAAGAGTGCAGGTATGAAGATATACAGAACTTACGAGCGGAATGTAAGTCATTCAATTGTGCATGACCTGCTTTGAAATGCTGTTGCCATCGCATACTGTTCAATGAACCGGACTTTGCACATATCGACACAATACTCAAAAGACTTGCAACATGCATAGATTTCAAGTGATCTTCCTCCCAAAGTTTCATTGCAAGCTCAATTTTATTGAGCAATGCTGGGGCTATGCAAAATGGCTTTACCGCCTGAATCCAGAATCATCATGAGAAGATCACCTTGAAAGAAATGCACTGGCAGCCTTAGATGCTATCCCCCTCAAGTTGATGTGCTGGTGCGAACTAACTTTCTTAATGCTATATTTAGCAAACACTGATGTCTCAGACTTGTAGCTTTGCAAATTGTTCCCGTCGATTCATTGATGCATATGATAAGGGCCTTAATGGACAACAAGCAGCCTGGGCAGTGAGGAAGTATCGTGGCCATTGCGTTCTACCCAGGACTTTGATGGATGATCTCAAACAGGCACAATTATCATTATCTTATTAATAATGTTATACCTTATGATAACAAGATAACAACTTTTGACATTCACAACTCAATTCTGGATCCCACAGCAAGTCAAATTGAATATGACATTTTGACATGTCTAGGGACAATTCCCTGAGAACAGAATTTGAGAAATAGGTGTGAAACAACCTCTAGAGCTGTTTTTCTGTGTATTCATCCCGTTGTGGACAGGTGTGTCATGGAAAAAGTAATGACACATGACATTGGTGGGCTATGGATGTCTTCTACCTTAGCAGGTTGGATGATCAAGAATTACCATAAAAGGTGATTGAGTTGGCAAGAGAATTGGGGGTTCAATCACATGTTAAATTACACATATAAGTGAGTTAACAGTAACATAACTTCTTAACTTTTTCCCCTACCAAATCAAAAACAAATGTTATCCTGTTACCAATTGACTGGCACATCATCCGCCCCATCCGCTCCATCTGTCACTTCTGGCCCGAGCGCCCCTTGTGTGACACAACATCTAAAGTTCAGGCATGCCCCTTCAAAGGTCATTGCCAATTCTGGAAAGAGGTGAAGTTTTAATTATGACCAGGAGCACAGTGGATACCCCATGGAATGGCCAACAGCAGCTGATTTTGACACATGGCACTGGGAAGAAGAACTTGCTCATGCAATTGAATTGATTACATCCAGCACTGAGCATGGGCAGGGATGGACAAAAAAGGTTTTTGTCTGTTCCCACCAACTATCCAGGGGAGCTTTGCATTATATAAAGAAGCACCCCAATTGCGACAGAGATCCAAAATCAAGAAGATGGGTTGCCATTGCTGAATAGTCATCAAATCTTACATGGACATGCATACCATTCTCAGACAATATGCAAGCAAGCATGACCATGAAATTGGAATTGCTAATCTTGCTTACACATGAATGTCACATATAGCATGTGATAAATTTAGATCCTTGTTGTCAAGGAAGGTTGATCCACGGGAGATAGTAAGTGTGCATTAAATTTATTTTTAATTGCTAACCTAATGAATTGAAAGGTACATGATATTCAGGTTCATTGCCCAATGGCAGCTGAGACTGATTCATCTCGCTTTGGGATGTGAGCCACATGGCCCAGGAAATTGAAGATGACAATATCAGGCTGCATCCAGAGGATGCTATCTCCACCAGGCTCTGGTTGGACAGATTGAGAGATGAAAATACAAATGTATTTTACAAAGACAGGCTGCACAGTGCCCCATCTCAGTCAAATCTGCAGGAGGGTGCATATGTGTTATGCATCCAGACCCCTTTCCAAATGGAGGCATTCTGCTGCCTTGGGAATGGCTTCATCAGTATTGATGCGACTCATAATATTACTCAATATCTGGACTTCTTATTATTTACCATGATTGCACAGGATCACTGAGGACATGGTGCATACAGTAATATTTACTCAATATTTAGCATGCTTACCTTTTCTGGGTAGGTGTGCCTGTTGCCTAGATGCTGGCATCCAATGGAACAATGGACACAATTTCCTTTTTTGTCTGTTGGGTCAGGGATGCCAGTCTGGCTATCCAGCCATCTATTATTATGACAGATTGTGATGCTGCACAGATTGCCATCCTCAAGATTGCCTATCCGGGAAGTTGGATATGGCTTTGCAAGTGGCACATGTTGCACACAATGTGATCACACTTCAATACAACCAAATTTCCTGTTCTGTGGGATAAGATCAAGAGATGGGTACATACAAATGATCAGGCCAACTTTCTGCAAATCTGGGAGATCTCCACTGATCCTCAGGTCCCACAAAGTTTTGTGAACTACCTTGGATGTGAATGGATGCCTGTGGTGCATATGTGGTCTGGAAAAAATCTTTGAGGAAGGGGACACCAATATTGTCATGATTTACCCCTTTATTGGTTTGTCTCTAACCTTCTCTGTTATTGTTCTCTTCTGGCAAGTCGATGATAGAGATGTGTTCAAGAAACGGGCTGGTTCCTGTGTATAAAGAGTAAGGATCCCTGCAGTGGTCGAAGTATTTTATGCTAAACAGGTTATGGCCAATAGACCCTTCCTAGTATGACTCAGTCCGTTGAGAAGCTAGGGTAAGTGTATAATAGGATAGACTAGGGCTGGTTCCACTAGCTATATGCGTTCAAGTCCGTCGGGGACCTTGAACAATGCAGAGAGAGTAGAGGAAGGTAGGTCTTAAAGGAGGAGAGCTCTTCTCAGGGGAGTGAAGAGAGACTCTTAGGAAAGGAAGGGAAAGGCGAAGAGTAGATGGTGGATGGTGTGTTGAGAGTTGATAAAATGGAGAGGTGGATGTGGTTTGAGGATTAAGAGCGAAGTGGGTTGGATTCTAGAAGAGACCAAGCTTAGGGCTTTGGTCACAAAGTACTGAGCTTATATATACAGGAGAAGCACAGCAATAGCTGCGCTTTGACTGTGCTACTAGTATAGTAGGAGTCATAATAAGTAGGAGTCATAGAAATGAGGCCACGAATGAGTCAGAACCAAGTAACTGTGCTGCACAGTAGGTGCACAGCATTGCACAGTCGAAACTAAGAAGTGAATATAAATGGAAAGAGAACCAAACAAAGGGAAAGTAATAGCAATCCAGTGTTACCTGGATGTGTATGGATCACATGATAACACAGAAGGGATCACAAGATGTAAGAGATCACGAGACCAGTAAGTAAAGGGACGTACGAAAGCAAGCAGTCCATAGCAAAAGGTAAGGAGTAGACATAAAAGGAAAATGGTGTAACAGTTCTGCATATAGTACTGTACAGCCTTGCTACATACAGTATTTAAGTGCCTGTAGAAGCTGGGGAATGCCCCAAGCTTAGCTTTGTCCCATTTCCTGTTGCATCCCTTGCCCTGTATACACTCTCAATCACAACTTGCTTGTGCTGGCTTACACCCTGCTTGACCTGAACACACCTCAAGGAACCCTTGTGTTCCTTTTCCTCCTCTGCCTCTCTCTCATCATCCTCTTCTTCTGCAAAACCAGAAGATCGACTCTGTCTGTGGACTGAGTCATTGTCTGACTCAATCTTGAGATGCTAAACCCTTGAACCAGTCTCTTTGAGCCAGCCCCCACTGAACCCTTGAACCAAGTCACAGGGACTTGGCCCCACTGAACTCTGAGCTAATGCTCCAATGGCTGTGATGCTGTAACAAATATGTTGATTGAAGTTTATGTGTTCCAACCAATCTAAAGATAAGATGACTTATTCATTTTTTAGATATCATCATGTCCTCAAATCACACTGGCTTGATGGCAAGTGCAATCAGCAGATTGATCAAATCTTATTTGTGCTAGTGCATTGAATGGTGCCATATTACCAAAACAGGAATGAACATCAGAAAGTCAGGCTCAATGGTCAGGACCTGGCAGCTGACAGGTGTCAGAAACTTTTTGCCCATGCTGAGAGCATATCACAAGATTTGATCTTGCAATTCAATGAGATCTGCTTTCATGTTGCTTCACAACCCCCTCTGGTGAGTTTTACTCAATCAATCTGATGAAGTTGACTTGTGATTGCACAGATTATCCATGGATCAGATTCTGCAAACACATTGCAGCCATCTACATCCACTTTCCCCACCTCTGTCCTGAAGAGAGCACCCAAAAAGCTCCTGAAGAGAGTGCAAATAAATCCCCTGACCCACCATCCCCATTCACCAGGCCAAGGGAGAGCCTAGTATCTCTCTCACAGGAGATCATATCATTATCATGGAATCTCACATCTAGGCTTGAGGATGCTAATCAATCAGCAGAGATTGTCGAGGCTGCATGGGCTGCCAAATACAGTTTGGCAGCTGCAATTAATATGATTCAAGGTTTCAAGGTCTTACCCAATAAGGAGGTGATTGCGCCCAATCAGCATACATGGACAGAGACAGCCAAGTGTAAGGGTGTCAAATGGGGTCCAAAACAATGGACCAGTCTCCCTGATGTGTGGGGACTGACAGTGCAAAGCATCGGTGTCACTAAGGGAAAGCGCCACCATGTTCACAATGATCCATATGCCAGGGGCAAACAGTTGGGCAAGCACACCAAGCCTGATGCAACATCTGCTGCCGCAAATGCACACATGCATGCCCTCAGGGAACCATTGTCTCAACCCCCCCTCCCTTGGAACCCCCCCCAGAACCCCCCTCCCTCAGATGCCACCACCTCCCTTGCACCAGGTCCCTTTGGACTCACACTGCCACCTATTCTAGCAGCCTCATCTTCTGCTGATCCTTACAATAGAAAATCTTTATTTGTATTGCAATTTATTTTCCAGATACATAATAAATAAGTGATTAAATAAATGATTAAGAAAATACTTTGGTGTCATTTACATAGTACTTTCAGGTCAGGTCACATTGACTGCAAAAAACTGCTTGACTGAACCTGACCTGACTGATCATGAATGAACTTTCAGTCAAGGTCAAACTGGATTGTAGAATGTCCAGTCACAGTCACATCAAATTTCAAGCAAGCTAAAAACTGGTCAAGACTGGTCAAGACTGGTGTGCCTGAGATTTCTGTCAAGATTTCATGGGTTTGAGCACATCTTTAGGCAAGCTCTGAACCACTAGATGACTGGTTATAACCTGTCACATGATCCTATCAAGAGGTTGAATACCCAACACTAGCACAAAGACACCCAAATAAACACAAATAACAAGGCAGCATTGTCGGTATTTTGCTGGTACAAAAAGTGTGACCTTGGACCAACACATCTTCATATGGCCAAATCTAAGGCTACAAAAGAAAACAGAGGAGCTCAAACCAGAAAGCCTGTCCACATCTACAGCCATGGCTCCAAGGCACTACCCCCCAAATCAGCCCAAAAGTGACCAGCGTCTGATAGCAGCAGTGACGAAATTTCTGATAATGTACCCTCTGCTCAGTCTTTTAAAAAGGCTCAACATATGGTCAGTGAGAAGATGGATGATGATGATGATGATGATGATGATGATGATGATGATGATGATGAGGAGGAGGAGGAGGAGGAGGAGGATGAACCTGTCATCATTGGTGACAATTTTGAGGAGTCTGAAGACACCAACATTGGGGATGAGGTATGGTCATATATAAAAAGGGAAGCCAATCACTCACTCATATGCCAGGAACCCAATGATCTTGAGGAGCAACATTGCAGCAAGATTTCAGAGGTTCTCGTGATGAAGAAAGACAGCACCAAAGACCTGTTGACAATATTCTCAGACTGGCTAACTGTCAAATTTACAAAAGGGAACACCTACAAGATATTAAGTGGATGATGGTGCAAGCCCTGCAAGTGAGTATTAGCCTACCTTTAATACAGTGGAAGAGGGATACTTACAATCAAAAAGGGAAGACAACAATTTTGTTGCCAGGCAAGGAAAGCAAAAAGCATTCCATATTGGTAGCAAATTGAGTTGTCGTGCTCATGTCTGACAGCACTACAAACTCTATAAGCAAAGGTGTAAAGATGCAAAGATACCAGAGAACCATTTTTTGATCCCTCATGTGATGTGGAAGCAGATGGAGGCAGCCAAAACTGAACTGAAGGTGGGGAGAATGAAGCAGGCAACATTGGACAGACACCTCAAGATGGAAGATGATTTGCCTGAATTCATGCAAGACAGTGTGATACATGCTGTGGCTCAATTTATTGCCTGTGATGACCAGGTATGACTTTTGCAAATGTGGACAGGAGTTGGTGACAATGAACTGTGATGCAGGCCCTTGCTGTTGCCACCAAAACTGCATTCCACAACTGCTTAGTTTCCATGCGACCACAGACAAGGAAGATTGACTTGCCAAGTACACATGATGTCATGATGTATATTCATAATGTGATGGTCAAGTGGCTAACAGCACTGAAAGGTGATATCTCTGTGAGTTAAGAGGATGTTGTCATCATCATTCTCATCATACTTACCTTGTGAAATGTACAGAATGCCCCTGGCAAGATCTCCTTGACTGCAGATGGATGGACAGCAGACAATACAAAGTCATCATTCCTTGGAATGACAGCACACTGGATTGATGTGAAGAAGGGGAAGTGGGCCTTATGTTTGGAGGTGATTGGGTTTAAAGGGATCTCAGTGAGCACAGTGGCTGGAATTTAGGGCAGTACTTCCTTGGACTTTGTGACTGCATGGGCATTTGTTCCGACAACGCATCAAAGGTAAATTAAGTCTTGATTTGACACTGATTTAACACTGATTTAGAATTGCTGACATAGCTTGGAATGGTGATGCTCAACAATGCCTCAAACAACAACACAATGTGTGAGACAATTGAGTCCTTTCACCATTGTTGAGGGTACCAAGAGTGGAGGGCCAAGGAGAATCAATTGCTGTGAGTACCCATATCTCTTTAGTAATGTTCAAGTCCAATAACCCCATTCACTGTGTCAGGTGTCTTGAGCATGTAGTCAACCTTGCCAACATGGCCATGATGAGCCATATAACAAAGATTTCTGCAGTTGAGACAGCAACTGCCATCTGGGAATATGATCCAGATTTGCCAGATAATAACTGTGTTCTTGGTGGATCGTTGGATGTCATCACAGCTGTCCATACCATTGCAATCAAGGCATGTCAATGCCAGCTATTCCCATGAAACAAACTTAAATTATCTTCTCAGATTCAGGCCTTGGGACAGCAGATCAAATACTTTGAGAAGTTTCAAACTCAATGCAAGATTAACATGCCACTCAAGATACCACTTCACAGCAATGTTTGGTGGGGTTCAGCATACTTAATGCTTCATCGTTCATACAAACTGTGGCAGGTGAGTCACCATGCTTTGTTATGGAACTTATGGTGCATGGCACTGATCAAGCATATGTAGCCAATCAATCTGTTCCTAAACTCTGCTGATACTTTATTTGGCCCAATTACCACCATATGATGCAATGGGATGATCACAAAGAAGATCAGATGGAGTGCATTTCAATTTTCAGATGGGGATTGGAGACACGTGAGGGATGCATGCAAGATTTTAAAGGTATGTTCATGTTTATCTGATGGCCAGTGGCAAACTTAACAGTGTCGATAGGATTCCAATGATATACAGCACTACTTCTCATCTGAGCAACTTCCCACTTTGTGGTGTGCCCTCCCTGCAATAGAACAACTACAGACTGCTTGGGAGGCCAAATCCCAGGATGATCACTTTTCATTGTACCATGATGCAATGAACAATGGACTTACAAAGCTTCAGAAGTACTATTCTTGCTTTGATGAAAAGCCTATCTATGTGCTGGCACTTGGTAAGCTTCTTTTATCACATCTCATTTGAACATAACTGATGCATGAACCCAGTCCTCCACACCTACTACAAACTGGACTACATTGAAATGGCTTGGGGCAGCATGCCATGGAGCAAGCAGTGGAATGGAGAAATGGTAATGTTGATGCAAAGAACTGGCAGCTGGAGGCACATAGGATATTGGAGAAAGTGGTGTGTTCAAGTTCCAAGGTTTTACAGCATGTAGACTGATCCTTTACAACTGTAGATGGAGCAATATCACCAGCACCAACCAAGAGCCACACAAGCTATGGACAATGATAGTGCTGAAAGCCTTTGTTGCAATCCCCTTCTATCTGAGTTTGATCGGTTTTGACAGTTGCATGTCTCTAGAGATGCCAATGAAGAATGGGCCTTGGAATTGAAGCGATACCTGGATGACATACTGTTGTAATCTACCTCTCTTTTGGTTCGTCCCTAAGACACTTCTTATTGTTCTCTACTTTTCACCCTCATCCCCTTGGTTACCATTTCATCCCTTGATCTTGATGGTCCTTATTGGTTTCACCTATTGTGTTTCACCTATTGTTTAGAGTCCCTTTTGCTATTGGTTCACCCTTTATCTATTGTTCTACATATGGTACTGTACAGCCTTGCTAGATACAGTATTTAAGTGTCTGTAGAAGCTGGGGAATGCCCCAAGCTTAGCTTTGTCCCATTTCCTGTTGCATCCCTTTGCCCTGTATCCTCTCCCAATCACAACTTGTTTGTGCTGGCTCTTACCTTGCTTGACATCAACACACTAGGAGGAACTCTTGCATTCCCCTTACTCCTCTCTTGCTCTATCATTGTCCTCCTCTTCTGTGAAAACCAGAAGATCGACTCTGTCTGCAGACTGAGTCATTATCTGACTTAGCTTTGAGACGCTAAACCTTTGATCCAGTCTCCTTGAGCCAGGCCCCACTGAACCCCTTGAACCAAGTTACAGGGACTTGGCCCCACTGAACCTTGAGTTAATGCTCTTACAGCTGCAACACCATAGCACATACCTCCTGATGTCATGAAGGATACAGATATTGTTGAGTGGTGGCAGGTATGTCAAGTTGTGCTTCCCTCATCTTGATTTTCACCCTTATTCCATGATAGGATCATGCCCAAGTGTATTCAACACTTGCACACATTGCGCTTGATGTTCTTCCATGCCAAGCCTCTTCCATTCCATGTGAATGGCTCTTCTCTGCTGGAAAGCAGGTGGCTAATGACCATTGGGCATCCCTTGGCTCACAAAGATTTGAAGAGTTGCAACTTATGAAATTTGCATGGTGCAAGGACATTGTTGATATTGCAGCTTGGAATTCAGCACATGTCGATGAGGTAGATCTCACAGAATATGGAGACTTTCTTGCTGGTGATGAAGGGGCTGAAGTGCTTGAGACAAGTTTGTTTTAGAGTAAGCACTTTATTATTGTGTCTAAGAGTTTATATACAAAGTTGGGGCTACAAAGCTAAACCATGAGTATCGAGGGTGTGAAGGACAAGAAGTAAGGGGAGGGGAAGTTGACATTGTATGGGTAAGGGATGCAAACACGGGAGACAGCACCATGCATGCATGCAAGGTGGCATGCAGACAGACAGTGCATCCTCAGGCAGGTGTGAATGGCAGTGGACAGGGAGGGCAAAGCCAGAGAGTGGGCGTGTCTGCACATGTGTGTTTTGAGAGGAGTGACATGTGAGATTGTTTGTTCATCCTATGTATTTACACTAAATGGCATCATCGGGATTCAAAAGGGAAGTAGGAGAAGAAAGGTGAGAGACAGAGGAGATGTGGGTGAGACATGTATGGAGTGTGTAAATGGAGCTTTGTCATGGTGGCAGAGTGTAGTAGTGTATTGTAAGGCAAAGGAGAACAAAGGGAATTGTAAAGTGAAAGAGAACATAGGCGATTGTAAGGTGAAAGAAAACTGAGGCGATCATAAGGGGAGTCAGAGCAGGGTATCATACCTTGTAGCCTGAAACACTCATTTTTTCTATTACTGCTCCAAGGGTCATTATTGAGGCAATGGAGGCAGACAGGACAAGGCGTCCAGCGGTGGTGGTGACAGTGACTGAGGTGCATGCAAGACAAGTGGGAGGGAGTGTGGGGCTCGAGCCATGATGGGCGATCCAACAAGTGGTGAGAGGAGATGGGAAGGGGATGAAAGACAAAGGCACAATGAAGGCCCATTTGAAAGGTGATGGGCAGGGGCAATGATGTGGGTGGTGGAGGATGAGGAGAAGGAGAACACAAAGTAGAATTGTTCAGAGGCAAGGAGTGGATGCATCACATGTCCCAATCATTGGAGGGAATGAAAGGCAGGCAAGGCTGGTCAAGAGAGGGAGCGAGATGTGATGAAAGACAGAGGCAAGTGAGGAGTGGTAGCAAGGTGAATGAAAGGCAGGAAAGAAAAGAACATGGCAACTGAGAGGCACAATTAAAGGGGAAGTGAGGGTTGAAAGGACAGCCAGACCACAGGGCACAAGGCAACAGTTCACAGTTTTGGGGTTGATGGATGGGGCTGTGTTGGTGGGAGGCAGTCATGGAGAGAGTAGGAGGAGAGGCAGAACAGGCAGAAGAGTGGGAGAAGGCAAGACAGGTATGTGAGGGGGCATGGTGTGAGGAGTCATTTTTGTAGGGTGTTGGGATCTGAGACAATGTGGTGAGTGGCACCACATGAGGGATGGGGCATGGCATCTTGATGGAAGGGATGTTGAGGCCTGAGTGATAATGAAGGGATGACAGAGAGGAAGGGAAGTGGAAGGGAGAGATAGAGAGAGGAACGACTGAGACAAGAGAGGGAGGGATGTGAACACAATGTGAATGGAAGATATGGCAGCATGTGGGTGTGCAAGACAGCAGGGGGTGACATGACTTACCTGGTCAAGAACTGGTTTCAACCAGTCATCTTCCAGTTTTGGTTGAGACTGGTCTGAACTGGTCAAATGACTGCAAATGACCATGTGTAACCAGTCACATGCAGTCCAGTCCAGTTTTTTCAGGATTGGGCAAACTGGCAGGCACTCATAGTCACAGTCACACCAAAATCATGGGAAAAACTGGACTTGACTGGACTTTGAAGCACTAAGGAGGACTCACTGGAGTTATAGAGGTTTCTGCCCCAGAGCAACAGGGTCTCAGAGCGCATGGTTAGAAGTCAAAGGTGATGAGCTCTGTGAGTCAGGCCCTGAGACCGATTAGTTTGGAGAACTAAGCATGAGGGGGGCATGATGTCATGATCTACCCCCTTGCTGGTTCATCACTAACTGCTTCTATTATTGTTCTCTCCTGTCACCCTCTTCCCCTTGGTTACCGTTTCATCCCTTGATATTGATTGACAGCTGTCACCTTACTTCCTTATGTTTCATCTGCTGATCCATCCTCTTTTGCTGTTGGCTTACCTTTTATCTATTGTTCCACATATGGTACTGTACAGCCTCACTAGATACAGTATTTAAGCACCTGTAGAAGCTGGGGAATGCCCCAAGCTTAGCTTTGTCCCATTTCCTGTCACATCCCCCTGCCCTGTATCCTCTCTCAATCACAACTTGGTTGTGCTGGCTTAAACCTTGCTTGACCTCAACACACTAGGAGGAACCCTTGTGTTCCTCTTACTCCTCTCTTGCTCTATCATCATCCTCCTCTTCTGTGAATTTATCAGAAGACCAACTCTGTCTGTGGATTAGGTCATCCTTGACTTAGTCTTGAGATGCTAAACCTCTGAACTGGTCTCCTTGAGCCAGTCCCCACCAAAAAAACACTGAACCAAGTCACAGGGACTTGGCCCCACTGAATTGAGCTAATGCTTTAATGGCCGTGATGCCATAACAGCAGGTGTGTCATTGTGCTGTGGCCTATTGCAGATTGTGAACTACAGATGCCTGTGAGCCACAGCTTGGTTGAATAGAGGAAGAGGGCAACAGGAAAGGGTGAGGGCAAGCTAGTGATGTCCCAGGACCAAACATCTTTGTCAACAGTCACTGCAGTGAGGATGGTCAGGGAAGTGACAAGTGATGAGTAAGTGGCCACAAGGCTTATCCATAAACATTCTGCTGCCAGAGTTTTGGGTGTTTGGCAACTAACTGAGACCAGTGAGAGATCAGCAACAAATTCTCATGAGCAGAAAAGGAATCCATGCACTCAGCATTTTTGGCATCCACTCCCACCCCAAGGGTGTACAGGCTTAGGACTGATCAAAACAGTTTGGGTCAAGATCAGAGCACACACAGAGGGTGGAGGACCTTCTCAGGTTGAAAATGATGAAATTGTTGGTCCAGATGCTGTTACAAACCAAGGCCAAGTCCTGGCCATAAATTATCCTATTTCACTCAAGAGAGACCCCTCTCACTTTGCATCACCAACCTACTTCTGTTTCTTTGGGCTACTCCTCCTGCAGTGCAAGATATTGCTATTGCAAAGGCACTATGACATGACCAGGCACTCATTTCCTAATGGGGTAATCATCACATGGCAGCCACATGGCCACTCAGCCACCAAGAACCCAAAACAGCAGCATGAACTCCTACAACTCATTGCATAACTCATATGACATCATTTAGCTCCAATGACATCATGGCTGACTGAGTGACTCCACACTGACCTCATCTGCTCACCAAGTGCTCCACAGTGACATCATAATGATGTCATTTCTCCACAATGATCAGTAATATGCTCAGTAAGCCTGAAACCTGACACAAGTGAGTTTATGCCTCTACAGTCCTATTGGATGGTACCAAGGAGTCTAGAATAGTTCCTGTTCTTTGTAATCGACCATGTACACAGTATATAAGCCCTAATGTAGCATGGCAGTCATCAGACTGTCCATTTGTGATACTCTCCTTCCAAAGTACTCTTCAGCAACCACTTTGTCTAAAGTCCCCTCCTCATCTTCAAGGTACTCTTCAACAACTGCCTTGTCTAAAGCCCCTCGCTACACTGGCCTCTAACCTTTGCCTTTGTCTCTCGCAACATCTGCCAGTACCCATTTGGTACCTCCTCATCATTTGGCTCATCCTCCTGTTCAATGCTGTCTATGCCGTGTACCATCTGTTCCAACCTTTGCCCACCTGCTCCTGAGTCCTTAGTGATCAGCAGTACATGTCTTGACAGATGCACTCAATAGTGACAGATATAGGGACATTGGCAGATGGGAAGACTCACTTCATGTTGATGCTAATAAAGTTCAAATTTTGACACAAGTCATTGCATGATGTATGTCAGAACAACAAGATCAGATTCACATGAGAAATAGCCAGGGCAGAACAATGCACATGCTATTGTCAATGCAATAAGGCAGAGCCTGGAACCATGACTAGGATGGTAAGATCTACCTTTGATTTGTAGGGTTCATAGATCAAGAGTGATGTTGCAATGGAGACAACAAACATGAAGAGGGAGGTAAGCACAAAGAAATGTGCATAACACAAGACTAAAGACCATTGTCAGTGGTCCTAGTTGGCTTGCTACTTCTGGGTTGGCCCATGGGTATGTCATCATCAGCATTGTAATACCAGATGTGTTCTGGGTCATTTGGGCCAGTAGAAGGTGTGTTAGAGGAGTTAGGCATGACAGGTCATTTGGAAAGAGAACTGTTGGATGAATTATGTACACAACTACTATATAGGCTGTATATCCAGCTTGATGGCATCCCTTATATGGTATGGTACAGGTAGCTCACCATACTGTCAGGGTACACTTCCACTACCCTGACAGTACCATACAGGATACTGTATTATGGTAGCTGTAAACCATATGTGTATGGGTATGATCAGCAGCCCTACTGTATGGGGCCTTAGATAAATATGTACATAAAATAAAGTAAGTAGCTGTCATGAACCATGTCCTGGAGAGGGTCCTTGAAGGACCCTTCCTTAGTAAAGGAAACCCAGCCTCTATGGTTCCACCCTGTTCACACAGACAAAAGGGGTGAGTAGAGGTGTCCACAATATCACACACATATTGTTGTGCAAGCAATTCTTGGCACAATCGACATACAGCAAGCCCCACTTAGTGGCAACCCCTTTTAGCAATAAAGGACAGTATTATAGCCTCTCTAAGGACCCTTTAGGATTACTACAAGTGCTCTACAAAAGGCACTAACATGATACTAAAGACCCTACAATGGATTATTTGTCAAGACACACACTGCTGATCACTAAGGACTCAGGAGCAGGTGGGCAAGGGTTGGAACAGACAGTATGCAGTGTAAACAGCATTGAACAAGAGGACAAGCCAAATGACTAGAAGGTACCAGATGGGGACTGGTATGTGTTGTAAGAGACAGAGGCGAAGGTTAGAGGCCAGTGCAGTGAAGGGGCTTTAAACAAGGTGGTTGTTGAAGAGTACCTTGAAGACAAGGGAAGACTTTAAACTGAGTGGTCACAGGGGAGTACCCAGGAGGAGAGTATCACAGATGGACAGTCTGACAACTGCCATGCTACATTGGGGCTTATATACTGTGTACAGGGTTGATTACAAAGAACAGGAACTATTCTAGACTCCTTGGTACCATCCAATAGGACTACAGAGGCATAAACTCACTTGTGTCAGGTTTCAGGCTTACTGAGCATATTACTGATCATTGTGGAGCAATGACATCCTTATGATGTCACTATGGAGCACTTAGTGAGCAGATGAGATCATTGTGGAGTTGCTCAGTCAGCCATGATGTCATTGGAGCCTAGATGACATCATATGAGTTATGCAACAGTTTGTAGGAGTTCATGCCACTATTTCGGGTTCTTGGTGGCTGAGTGGCCATGTGGCTGCCATGCAATGATTACCCAATTAGGAAATGAGTGCCTGGTCATGTCATAGTGCCTTTGCAATAGTGATATCTTGCACCGCAGGAGGAATAGCCCAAGAAACAGAAGTGTGTTGGCGATGCAAAGTGAGAGAGGCCTTTCTTGAGTGAAATAGGATAATATATGGCCAGGATCTGGCCTTGGTTCGTAACAGTTATTTAATTAACTCTAATAACCATAGAATGAACTATAAAGCAATACTAAGGACCTTAATAGAAGTATTAGGGTCGACTCTAAGGACCCTAATGGAACTATATAAGGGACCTTATAGGCAACTCTATTCCCTGAACCAAACTAAAAGTCCTCAAATGACCAGCCCTAAACTAACTAACAGTAAATGAATCAGGTGCTTTGCATGTATACTAAAGCAGTGAACATGTGGACAAGTAAAGGCTCTTACTCATCAATAGAAGCCTTCTTACTCAGCAGCTTACTGAGCATGACTGAGCATGCTCAGTAAGCGTACTCCAATTTCTTACTCATCCGTCAATTGTGCTTGATAACAAGGTTATGACTTGTTCCCTATTAGGCAGTTCTCTTGTAGTATATAAGCACTCAATAAAGTAGTGGACAGTCTTCAGACTGTCCATTTGTTTATGGCACTCTCTACCCCTGGGATACTCCTTTAAGGACTGTCCCCTTGTGACCACTCTGGCCTCTTCCCTGCATAATTGCTCAACTCTACCAGTAATCATACCCCTTTGGTACTTGGTACTGCTTTGGACATTGCTCCTTGCCCATGCCATCTTGGACATCTATCAACTCATCTTTGAACTTATCCCTCACTCTTTGTTACAGCATCGCGGCCGTAAGAGCGTTAGCTCAGGGTTTGGTGGGGGCCAAGTCCCTGTGACTTGGTTCAAGGGCTCAGTGGGGGCCAGCTCGAGGAGACCGGTTCAGGGGTCTAGCGTCTCAAGACTAAGTCAAGGATGACCTAATCCACAGACAGAATTGATCTCCTGGTCTCACAGAAGAGGAGGACAATGATGGAGGAGCAGAGGAGGAAGAGGAACACGAGGGTTCCTTGTGATGAGCTCAGGTCAAGCAGAGTGTAAGCCAACACAACACAAGTTGTGATTGAGAGACAGTACAGGGCAAAGGGATGCAACAGGAAATGGGACAAAGCTAAGCTTGGGGCATTCCCCAGCTTCTACAGACGCTTAAATACTGTATGTAGCGAGGCTGTACAGTACCATAAGCAGAACAATAGATAAAAGTAAACCAATAGCAAAAGTGACTTGACAATAGGTGAAACACAATAAGTGAAACACAATAGATGAAACACAACAAGTGAAACACAACAGATGAAACAGTAAGGGACCATCAACATCAAGGGATGAAATGGTAACCAAGGGGACAAGGGTGATAAAGGAGAACAATAACGAAAGGGATTATGGACAAACCGACAAGGAGGTAGATCACAACACTCTTGAACTGGATTGTTCAACAGTGAGTCTTGACAGTAGCCTAAAAACTTTGCCTCAACAATCTTCACAGATTCACAGGGACGAATTGAACTTTGAAAACACTGTGACTGATGTGACCTGAGAGTACCTGATGAATCACTGGGGGTGACAAATGTACAGGGTGATATAGTATATGTCAACATGCATGAAATAATGAAATCAATTACAAACAGATTTTACATCTGCAAAATCCACCATTAATTTTCTGAATTGTAAAGATGTTTAAACACTGCTCTGCTGACAAAGTCCAATACCAGATTTGGGATGATGACATAATGTCACACCATGCAAAATTCCAAAGGCTGACTGGCACCTTTAGTCACGCATGAGCGTGACATGATACTTGCCTTGGAGATCCCTCACCTTTAACTTTAAATTCGACCTCGACCTCTTGCTTTTGCAATCGCCTTCCATCATATGGACGGTAGAAACAATCAGTTTTCCCCTGAAAACACTCAAAATAATCGTTCGACAAACGCCCTTTCAACAGCGGAACTCAATCATATTCTTCAACACGGCGTGACGCCAGAGCAGTTTGCCGAGAATGCCCGTCAGCTCGAGGCTTACAGTCGCATGAATGCCGCGGCTTTGCAGGTTTATCTACAGAGGCAATCACAACAAGCGGAACAACGCAGACAGGATGAGTGAGTTGTCATTGTATCGATGTAGCCAACCCTACCATCTTTCACTAGGTTGCGTCTCGTTCAGATGGCTCAACAGCTTGCCTCTGGGAGGTGTGTACCGCTCTCTTTTTAGACGTTCATCACATAGACAAGATACCAGTCAGCAACAACTTCAGCGGCAACTTCCCCCACCAGCCCCACCACTTCTGCACGGTCACCGTTCTTCGTTTCCACAACTGGCCGCTGCCTCCAGGACGGCACCCGTGGTATGTTCTTTTGTTGCACCCACTCAGGGAGATACAAGCGGTCTCATTTCGATAGCCAACTCACAACCACGGACAACCTTTCAACGAAGCAAACGTAAACAACACTGCCTTCCGCCACTGGTCCCACATTGGTCACAGTCACGTGCCTAGTGTTCCCTACCAGCAGTACCAGCCATCTACATCTGTCAATGAGCCAACTTCAGTCAATCAAAATGGCTATCCATCGCTCCAGAAAAACCGCATATCGTATCCCACGGGTGGGGCCGGAGGTTCAACAACCGTGAGTCACCACGATTTGAATGTCGCATTGTCGATGACTTCGTTTCTTAGTCAACTGCCCAAACTGCGCCACCTAAGGTCGTACCTTCATTTGTACAGAAAACGCCTCTGTACCCACAATATTCAGGAATTGCTTCAACTGGCATCCAGGCCAATACTGGGCTTGGCGGACCGTCGGGCGCTAATGCAAACTATATTGTTCACCAACCAGTGGGTCATTGTTGGTCTTTATTTCAATCCAACTCTCTAATATTAATTCCAAAGTACGAGAGTCTCAATGAACTCTACAATTCGTGGGTTAAGGTATGTATTTCTTGTATCCACCCGTGAAGCAACTTATCTGGCTTTCAAAGGCGCATGGTGAAGTAAGAGCTGCTGCATTGGCAAGAGAGCATATGCAGTTGATGCAGCAACAAAGGCAAAGTCACTCTACGGTGCCGATAACTATGCAGTCCACATTTGCACACCCCACGACTTTGATCTCGACACCAAATCTTCAAAATCAAAGACAATTCCATATTCCAGCACAGGTGGTAGCGGTGCCGGCGGCATCCGTCCCGCTCCCCCAAACCCAGGCCCAGGAGAGGCACTCTTTTGTCCCTGTGGTTTCTATCGCTGGGCAACAAGCGGTATCTCAACCGCACCCTGCGGCATCATTTGATCATGCTCCCGTTCTGCGTCCTTCTACCGATAACTCGAGCATCGAAACAACTAATGTTCAGCGAGAGTTGAACAACACAAATGTGCATGATGGTGCAGACGTGCAAACACACAACCCGGTCATTAACGCTGGCAACCGCGCCGTATCATCGGGTAGTTTTGCTTCAACCGTTTCCGTTATACCAGGTTCGCAGCCAAGCTCGACACAATCAATATTGTTGGGATCGGAGGATAAAGGAACAGCTCTGTATACCCTTCGCGGTCTTGCCGCTAGCATTAAGCGATCTTTAAATGCAGAGAAATTGGCAGCGTCTGTGGAGCCATCCGCCTCAACTGATTCCCCTGGGCAAAAGCGGAAACGCTCAAGTTCTGCGGAGGTCATTGATACTCGACAGGACGCTCAATTCAACCGGTCGAAACCACCCTCTGGAGAAACTTACGAGCAGGAGCTTCCACCCAAAGAAGAACCTCAACCACCCCATCTTGTCACAGAGCCTGAAGACTCGCAATCGACCCTACCCCTTCCTGAAGCCTCTATACCACAGCAGGAAACACACACAAGAAATGAATTTGCGATCCCAGTCTCACACGATAATTCAACTCGCAACTTTGTGCCCTTCTCTACCTTGGCGGGTGCAGTTTCCATGGACAATGTTACAGTTTCTATTCCTACTAGTCACCATGCGGCCACCTCAGAAGACAGGGGCGTATTAGAAGACCAGACACAAGAAACCGTGCTTCACAATCACATTAACATTCCATTGGTACCTGTCTCACAATCATCTTTTGACCATCTTTCCTTTTCACACCGTACATCGTCGCCTCCACTTACCGCAACGATCACACTCCTTCGCGAGGAAGATGAAGTTGATGCGAAAGCGAGGGCAACTCCCCCCCACCCTTCCGTCTTCCTTCATGAGGAAGAGGTTGATACCCAACTCCATGTGATCCCATCTACAAGTGACGATGGTCTGGAAATGGGCGTTGCGTCCGGTCAAGATCAGGTCCCGACTCCTTTCGACACCGCGCCGTCATCGAGGGATACAACGTATTCCGAAGCACGAGAAAAGAACTCGTCAATCCAAGAGGTCGACGCCTCTGTTCGTCACAGTGTTTTGTTGGATTCATCAATTGGGGACATTGACAGCAAACTGATGGGAAATCTGGAAGCCGACTGCCCGACAGGTGAGACAAGAAGTCCCGAGCGAGCACCTGCAGAGCTACCTCGAATCCTCACCGAAGCATCACCGATTCGTATTTGGAGTTCAGAATCTGCTGAAGCCTCGGGCCCTAGCTCGTTACCAAAACTTTCCAGGAAATCCTCTAGAAAACAAGATTTTTATATCGCAGTTCCTCCTCCTTCGGAGTGGGTTCTCAGAGCGAAGCATCGAGAAGCAGAAAGGAAAGCGTTGGCGAGTGAAAAAAGTGGTGAGCTCCGATACTTTTCGAATCGCATCAGACTTGTCCTCATATGTTTCAGGGCAGCGAAGTACTAAAGGTTCGTAGGGACTTCCCGTTATTTACTAAACTCAGCCTGCTCAGTTAGAATACACGGAGTTTGAACTTGCAAATCGTCTTTGTCCTCGAAAATGTCAATGGAATGGGTGTCAAGCTGTTCTTAATTCGATGTTTACTTTGAAGCAACACGTTAGACGACACCAATCAGAGGTGAAACCTGTGGGGATCACGCTGGTATTATTCTATGCTAGGATGAGCGCCGTCGGACTCAATGCTAACTCGCGTCTTATAGACAGTGTCGTGCCAGTGGAAGCAATGTCGTATGGTGTGCCAACAATCCAGTCTGCTTCTACACCTCAATCGTCATATAGAGAAAGAAATTACTTGTATATATGACGGTATGTTACTGTGAACCGCTTCCAGGCGACTCATATTGAAAGTGATTTACTTGCCAGATTGTGACGAGCGTTTTTCTCGTATCAAAGACCTCGCCGAACACGAGAAGAGTGAACATGCTGACGACAAACCACCACCCTCTGCGGTACCTCGACCCCCTGATCTCAAGTCTCCTGTGACACTACCCCAGATCGTCCCACCGTACATGACAGCAACACGGCCTGCCTCTAAGCCTTCAATCACAGCGGAACGTCACGCCCGCCTCGGCCCTTGGGTAAAGCATTACCGTTACTCTGTACTCTACGCTGACACAATTTCTGTAAGACCCTGGGTATGATCGTTGGCTACCCCGCCACGGGGCTTGATAACGATGGTTTTAATACCACATTGCGCGCTCGTCGTCCTACACGCCTATCCGACAAGGTGCTCAGTGCCGTAGCCACACCAACGACCCCTGGAATTGGCGGCAGTGGGGAAATGGCTTCCAATACCGAATTTCTAGGACGTTCTGCAGATTACGATCTTTTGGAGGAACCGTCTGTTGCACCGAGCCACATTTTCGGGGACTTGGACAGTGTGGATGTCACGCGGGGGTTTTACGATGGTTCGAATATCAGAGGGGGTTCTCCTTGGAGTGCTGTGGACGACGAAGGGAGCGAGGATGGAGTAGTACAGACGGTGTTGCAGACGGACGTGGACTCTCTTGCAGTGGAATCGCTCTTGTAGGGGGGGGACAAGGATGGGCCGTGACCGGTCGCAGGGAGCGTCACGTAATTGGACCGTTTTACTCCCCTCGTTTGTTCTCTCATTTTACTCTCATTTTCCTCATGTCTACAACATCTTCCACTCCCAGTCTGTTTCCCTCCTTCCGTGAATATATCCTTTCCTCACCCCTTTTGTAGATCCTATGTACATCTCCGCTCATTCGGCGGAGGCCATTCTGTCAGATTTTCGTCCGCTCAAGCTCCAGACGGATACTCTCACCTTTCTTAATCTCCTCCTCGACCATATTTTGGCAAACGTTATTACCTCCTCCCGTTCAATCCTTACGGACCGCCTTAAGTCGGCCCTTTTAAAGACTATTCCTACGACTATAGGAAAGGATGCACTGCTGGAAGCCGAAATGGAGTTGCGCGCGTATTGGCAGCGACCTAACGCTGTCAAGCCTTCGGCTTCACAAGTTTCTGCTTCGGAATACGGTTTCTCTATTCCATCAATGATAGAGGTACCTGGCCCGTTCTAACATGTTTCCGGTCTATCTGACTCGCTCCTCGATTCGTCTAGCTGATGCGTCTCAAGTGTGAAGCCTACTCAACGTTGAATGACGAGGACGAGGACGCGCAAGCAGAAAACGTTATTCAACAACGATTGCGATCTCAAGGTATTGACCCCCCGAAGTCTGTCATCGTTGCGCCGGCAGCCCTATACCTCACGGCGATTCTCGAGTGAGTCCGACTTCGTCGCTCCCTGGCCAACCTGTGTGTGCTCATTTCCCCTGCACTCCCAGGTGTATTTGCGAGTAAGTATCACATACGTCCTCCGTTCCCCCAATCTAATTCATCTCCCACTTCCAGACGTATATTATCCAGCGTGGGTCGTGTTGCCACGCGAGACAGCAGCAAGGACGCCGCTGGGACACATGACCTTTTCGTTGCCCTCTGTGAGGATGACGCTATCTATCCTATATTTAAGGGTTCGAAAGGTAGGTTCCGTCGTCCTTCTGTATCCGGGATTAAATCAAAGGTGGTTCAGTCTACGAATCTATCGAAAGTTCATTGAAACACCCTTCAAAGCCGCGGCGCAGCAAATCCTTCTCGAGGTCTGAGCGACGTGAGACTCGCGACGTCCAATCAGCGGATTTGCCTTCCCGGTCACGATCCCGCCTTTCGTCGGAGTCTGCCGCATCTGGAGCCCTTTCTGGATCTGTAGGCTCCGACAACCCTCCGCAGACGAGAACCTCACAAGAAAAAGGGAAGGCTATCAAACTATTTCGTCCATCCAGTGATCGCGATGCAACTGTCCCGTCTGATGTCGCGTCTCGGACATCAACGAGTAGAAAAGGTTTTGGCGCCCAGATTGATGGTATTAATAATGAGAGCACCGTTCTGGACCCTGAGGTTCGCCCCACTTGACTCTTCGCCATGAGTGAGATCAAAACAATATTTTTGAAGGAGGGAAATGTCACACAAGACTTCGATGACCTCATGCGCTCTGGCGATACAATGAGGGTATCGTTGACCCCAGACAGGCTGCGAACGATGGAGGTACGTCTAGGGGGTTGCCCATCCCCTTTCATGCGCGCCAACGTTTCTGTAGACCGCGAAACATCAACGACAGCCGCACAATACTCGACCGACGGGAATAATTTCCCCTAACAACAAATCCCGAGTATCTTCGGCGGCCGATCCAGACGGTCGCTCTCCCCCGTTACCTGAGCAGCAATACCATGGTGCTGCCAGAAAGCCATCGCTTTCTCATGTTGATTCCATCATCGAAGATGAGGAACCTAAGGAAACCGTATCACCCAGGGTTATGCAGCCTTATAAAACAACGGACGTGCGCGCGCGATCCATGTCCGCATCTGGAGTATCTCACGGCCTTGGTCAGCGGGTTCCAAGGAAACCGTCGGTCAGCTCGAAGGGTCCCCCACCCTCATCTGGTGTTCTAGGTCGGGATCCATTTAATGCGCCCAATAGCCCACCACGGCTGTTGCGCAAGGTGAAACAAAGTGGTGAATTAATTGACATCGATGATATCATGAATGACTCAGAAGAGGGTAGTGAGTCAAATCCTGACCCCGGTGACAAGGCTATTGCGCAAGCCCGCGTCCCATTGTATCCTGTCTCGAAGGCCACGAAAGATCTCATCTCCTTCCTCGAAGAGGGTCCCCCACCTGAGGTTCAACCTGCGCGTGCTGCGACAGTGAGCACCGTATCTCTTACGCCAACGACCAAGTCAGTCAAGAGCAGTAGGCTGCAACGTATGATGTCGAAGTTGAGCCTTTCGAAGGAAGACCGAGTGGTCCAAGATGTGCAGCGAGGCCGGGGCGTCGGCAGTGCGAGCGCTCCCTCGACTCCCTTGGTATCATCGGTGCGATCTTTTGGGGCAAACAACCCACCCCCCTTCCCCATGGTCGCGAAACCTTTACCACCTCCCATTCTTTCAATCCCCTCCCCTGTGCCAATCTCACCGCCTCCATCAACCGAGCCTTCGCCTGACGATGATACACCGTCTCCTATAACGCAGAGCGACCGACATCCCGCAAGGAAAATGTCACTCCGTAAGGCTGTGCCAGCTTGGGCGGAAATTGTGGATCAGGGCGCTCTGATCTCTCCCATCAGAGACACAACCCAAAATGTATCTACATCGCCTCTCCTAGCTCTGCCAACGCCGCCCATGTTGAACGGGCAGGCTCGGCACCAATATCTTTCGACCCCAGCACCTGATGCAAAGGAAGCAAATGGCCACACACAAGACAACCACAAACCATCCCAGAGTGGATCTCCTGTCCCAACCCCCACTCTTGCGTCTACTGGGCTCGAGAGTCCGTCTTCGGCTCCCCGAGAAAATGGGAATGGGCGGGCTGGGCAGTCGCACCAGGGTACATTCCGCCCTCCTAGACCTTCGCGACCGAATCATCGTTCTCCTATAAACGACGAATTGTCTAGCTCGGCTCGACGCATTTCAGGACGACAACCACAGTCACCTAGCGCTCAACCTCTTGCGTCAGCTCCGTTGCTGTCAGAGTCTCTTGCGCTCGATATGCGGAAGCTAATGTCACGGGCCACAACTGCTTATGAATGCCGTATCCTCTTGGATACCTTCCTCACTCGCGCCGGCATTATCCCACAATCCTCTACTGAACTTGATACCACACCCTCAGATGTAGAGCCCCTCGAACGGACACTCGTTGACCATTTTCTAGGCACAGATCTGGATGGACCCCAATTCGTACACGTACACCTCACGACGGCCGAGGCTGAACCACACCCCCAACAGTCCTCCACGGAACACGCTGAAGTCCAGGAGAGTGACGATTTGTATCAGAGTGCTCCATCTTCACCTATGGATTCTGCGAGTGCTGTACATGGGCACCAAATTGTCAGTGCCGCTATAGCAGTCGCTTCTTGATAGTTATATCCTTGACTATATACCTCTATGCTTTTATTCGTCTCTTTGGTTCCTGATACCGACGCAAGAGTAATTTCGTTGGTTGGTCAATTTGTTTAGGGAACCTTGCCTATATTGTTGCTATATCTATGTACTTATTTACTACACCTTCTATTCTATTGATAACTAGATAGAGGTGACTGGAGGCCTTCCTTGCGGTTACGCCCACATCACGTTTCGCGCATTTCGTATAGCGCCTCAATCATCCTGTCACTGTCTCTATTGACACGTCGAGCAATCTGGAACCCTTCGGTGGGAACATATCTCACGCATGTATGTAGCGTCACATTGAGCTATGAATGTGGTCAATGTCTTGTGTGATCCCAATATTTCTCCACCCACCGACCGTGACGTATTTGGAACTTCCCAGGAGTGGCTGATGCTCCAAGTAAAAGATAAGTTCTAAAAGGGTGTTCGTGCCTTGAGGCAGGGCCTGATATGTCTTCTATTCTCACCAACCAGGGGAAGCAAAGATGAAATTGATAACGAAATGATTGCACATCGAATCAGGGGTACATGTCGCGCTCATTGAGTTCCTCATCCCGCGCCTTCAAAACATCGTACGATTCCAGCCCGAACCACGCCGGGACCTGGTCCCAGATCTCCTGACGCCCGGCGTGCACGGCGGGGATGAACGCCTGGCGACACCTGCGGCACATGGGCAGGCCGCGCAGGTACTGGCCGTCGACCCACTCGGTGTGGTGCAGCATGTCGATCATCTGGCCGAGCGTGAACAGCGGGTCTCCGTCGCGCCCCGCGGCGATGCCGCTCACGGCGCGCAGCGTGTTCAGCGCGATGAAGTAGAACGCGTCGCGGCACGCCTGCCCGCCCGTGCACCCCGCCGCGGGCGCGCGGTTCTTCACCTGCGCGTCGAGGAAGCGCGCCACGGAGCGCTGCAGCGTCTCGCGCCCGCGGAAGGTCAGCACGAGGTCGTCGTGCGAGAGTCGGACCGGCGTCGTGTCCTGCACGAGCAGCGGCGACGACGCGGGGTGCGGCCAGGGCGCGTGAGCGCCGTCCGTTGTCATCGTGTATGCTGCGGAGGAGGAGGACGAGGACGAGGACGAGGACGAAGGGGAGGACGAGGCGGAAGAAGGCGACGATGGTGAGGATGACGAAGGGTGCGGGAACGGCGGGAACGACGAAGCGGGCGCGGGCGCGCCGGTGTTGGTGGTGGTGGCGGCGGCGGCGGCGGCGGACGCGGGGCTGTTCTCGCCGCTGGGGATTTCGAGGACGAGGCGCGGGAGCGGCTCGGTGCCGCTTGCCGTCTTGGACGTGCCGTAGCGGGCGAGGTCGTAGAAGGCGGCGGGGAGGACGGAGCCGACGTTGAGCTCGCGCGCGAGGTTGATGACGTGGATCGGCGATGGGATTTCGCGGCGCGGGTCGTAGTGGCCATCGGGCCCGAGGGACATGCGTTCGCGGCGGTCCCAGTCCGCGAGCGTCGTGGGGAAGTAGCTCTGCAGGCGCTCCAGACACTGTCGGCGCGGGATGCAGATGAAGTACTTGCACGATAGACGGAGGACGGAGGAGAGGAAGGGGAAGTCTTGCACGAACGGCTGGCGGAAGTACCTGCGCCCAACACGCAGCAGCAGTCAGCCAATCAATCTGGGAGATAATGAGACCCAAGATAAAAGGAATGATAAAGGTTGCTTTTTTTGCCTCTTACAGTCCGTCATATAGAGCCCTCAACAGATGATACACGTCGGTCGGCGAGTCGCAGAGATGAATGGTGCTATCAGCATTGTCGGGTTGGGGCATGGATAGCATCGTCTGAAATATTTCCGCATGACGTTCCAATTGGCCACGATGGACTTTGAATGCGAAGGGTCCAGCGGAAAGGATCACGTTCCCGTCGGAGAACCAGAAATCCTGACACACGCGGAATGGGAAGTCAGCAGTGTAGTGATGCCGCTCCTCGACGGGAAGAAAAGCGGGGATCGACAGTGCTGGTTTCTCGACCATACTCGGAAATGATGTACGCGATGAAGAGGAAGAGGATGTGGGACGCGGTTTTGAATGAAACGCTGGGACTGAAACAATAAATATAGAAAGTCGAGTGAGGCTGACAAGGTTCGGTGATGATCGACTACTTCATGCGTTTGGCCAAGGGCTCGCAGGACGACGATAGCTTGGCCGATCGCTGAGCTGAGCCTTGTGGAACGTTGCTGTCCATGTCCTCTTAGGGAAGGGAACAAGGAACAGTACTCACCCAAGGGCATTGCAAATGCACGCCCGGCAGTATGAAACCCGAAAAGATGAATCGGGGCGACAAGACGACTCTCTTATCAGTCACTTCACTGTCTGGTTGCCGGGTGCCACAGGACGTAGTTTCGGACAAAGCCAGCCAAAAAATTACATTAAACGAGTTGGTATGCGACAAGATTACAAGCTCCAGGTCCTCGAAACAAAAGAGTACACGTAGGATCGTTCAAGGCGTATGCATCTGTCCAGTCTGGGAACAGTCTATCTAGTCTTGCAAACCTCGCCGCCAAGATTGTTTGCGTTATCGGCGTCACAGGGCCGATGAATAGGTGTACCAGGAAGAGAGAACAGCCGCGGAGTCAAGCCAGCATCCGAGTTCAGACAGAGATCAAAGCCAAACGGACTACGCCAACGGCCAGTTTGTGCACACCTCGTTGCTTGATCGAGGATAGTCCTGTAAAGCAGATTGTTGAACCCAACGCATTGCAAACCAACACAAGCGATCTTTAGAGCACCAGCCAAGTATAATTGAGATGTTTCATAGACTGTCTGAGGAGACACGTTCTTGCGTCCAGCCAGTGTCTCTTTGACGAGAGATTGCGTCGTCTATCGTGAATGCACTGGTTGGAACAAAGCCAGGGAAAGTAGGGGATTATGGTCACTTGCCTCAGTCGAAAGCTGCTCAAATTCTTTTGTCGTAAGGTCGTCCAGTCTAATTGCTCTATACACCCCAGCATAATACCACTTCCCATCCTTGTTGTAGAAACACTCTACACAATGTTAGTGAATGACTGCACGTCTACAGGCGGAATTCTTGAATACCTGTAGGTTTGTCCAACTTTGAGATGACATCGACCATCGTCCAACAATGGGCGGTTGAGACTCGCGGGTTTGTAGCACACTTGAATAAAGGGGTCAGAAAATATCCGTGTTCCTCGCGCTCGGGACACCAATTTGTGGTTGACTGCTGGAATATCCGATGGTTTGCAAGTCTGTAGATTGGAAGGTCAATGAACGAGTTGCAATCGATTAAATGTCGTCACTCATACGCGGCTCTGAGGGGCTGTAGCCTAGATGAATAAAGGTCAAATTCTAGGAGAGGAAACCCACCCCAGCCGCACATGCAAAGAATTCTTGCAGCGTGTGTGCAGAAGGTATCAAAATGGGCCTCAGAGCATCTGACGGTATTCCAGGGGGAAGAGGAAGCGCGGCTAGGATTGCATGCCTTGCCGCGATAGACTCTTCCGCCCGAGGGTGCTCGGAATGGGGGTCAGCGACAACCTGATAGGCCCCATGACAGCAAAGGAGAGATGAGACACGACGAAACAAACCTTGATATCTAGGTCATTAAGATCGGAGACGATCATCTTTGGGGTCGCCGGGGTGTCTGGTGTGTCCACTCTGGGGGAATTGACTCTAGCGAGACTGTTGAACGTTGCCTCGCGGAGGAGACGTAACGCATCCTGACGAGTGGATGGCGTTTCACCCTCGGGAGTCTTGGGATGCTGAATAGAGAGCTGTCCAAATCGTAGAGACGTTTTACCATACCTGTGAGACAGCCTCGGTTACTTCGTATTTAGGAGGCTCTTCTTCGACGGCGGTGTTTGACAAAGGAGACCCTTTCGGAGCACTGCTCTCGGTTTTTGGGTTGTCAGCCATCATTATCACAGAGGGTGTTTCCTGGCCTGCAGGGGTTGGCACCTCGGATGGGAGCGCGAGGAGAGAATTGGGAAGCTCATGTGGCGAGGTATGTTCCTTGAGGACATCCTCCAGGTGCTTGTTTTGTTGGCGAAGAGTGTCGATTATAGCGGACTTGTCGCGGATAGATCTACAGGCCAAGGAGAGATGTTGGGCAATAACGTCTCTTGCTGCGACTGCCTCGGCAGCGCGCATTCTTTCCATTTGAATAGCAATGGCAGATTCAGCGGCAGAGAAGGGATCCTTTGAAGAGGGGTGAGTGACATGTGGGTGATAAGGGAGGGGAGGGACTGACGAGGGAGTGCATTCGTTCTTCGATGAGGGTAGACATGTTGTTGGTGTAGAACAAGGTGACGTCACATCAGCGACCGTATTCTGCCGTCGAGCAACCCGAGAACGGTGTCGACTCCTCGAAGCACTCCCCGGTCCGGTCCTTCCCCGCCTACAACTCGCGTGTGCGCAAAGTCAATCAGTCTCACCGCGCACGGCCAATCGGTCCCTCCATCCTCCTCGCTATCCTCCTCATCCTCATCCTCATCCTCATCCTCCCCGCTACTCACACACTCCTCCTCTTTGCCCAGCCATTCCACGCTTCTCTCCGCCCGGCTCCAGTCCCCTTCGTAAACTATCAAGAGGCTACACCCCACCATGCGCAGCTCGATCCTACTCAAAATGTCTCGGATCTCTTGAACACTCTTTCGGATGATCCTCAAAATCGGCACGAGGAGCGTTTCGGGCAGCCCGACGTCCATTCGTCCGCCTGGGTCGGCGCCCGGCAAACCGCTGAAAGCACGGGTAGGCGTGAGATAATGGCATCGAGGGCATGGGTGACACGTTTCCCTCTCACATCATCGAATCATGGACCGGGAAGAACCGTGCGATTCCTGCATGAAGCTCCGTAGCGCGAAGCGATTTCCCATAATCTTTCGGAACGACGAGGGGTTCTGATGATTCATTGCCAAAAAGCTGCAGTGCGGCCGCGTTGCGTGGGTGCTCAGGCCAGCCATCGTTCGAATAGATGAGTTCGTGTGTTTACCTGAAAGCCCGTCAGACGAATTCCCGTTTCCGCGGAGGTCGTTTCCCTCGCTTGCTTCTCCATCCGTTCTCTTTTCTCTGGCGTGGCGTCCTCGTCGTAGAGCACCGTGCCTAGCTTTATGTCCAGGATATTTGGCTTTCGAAATCCGTGCGCGACGTTCTCGATAACTATCATCTGTAATTAGTAGGACACGTTTGTCAGCCTTGGAAGCAATGGTGCAGAGAACACTCATCTTTTTCGTGATCAGGGACCCCGTCGACACTTGCGAGTCCCTCCGCCGTGTTCTGGCCCTCCAAGCGTAACGTACCAATGTACGTGGGGACCCATTGGCGTAGGGAAGCCAGCGCGGAATCGGCCTGGATGCTTTGATAAAACTGAAGCTCAACGGGCAAAGCAGCCTTGACGATCAGGGCGCCGTCTCCTATGACCTGGATCCCCGCGTGCCCGCCCACTTGATACGCCAACGAATGTAGTTCGCTTGAGTTTGGATGGGCGGCGTCATTGTCAGCCATCGAGTCGTCGTCTCCAGAGCGGGTTTGTCCCACGTCAGTCAGACTGCCGTTGAGGGCGAGATACGCTTGACTGTGCACCAACAGTGACAGTAATGGTTACAGACAGCGTACTGTAATCTAGGTTTATCACTCCCTCCACGCATGAGCATACACAGTGCTGCTGTGAAGTGCCAAGTCCACAAGTAATTAGTTATAGGGTAAGATCCTTCACTCGCAAACCCACAGCACGTATAGTAAGATGCAGCTTCCGCTCTGGCCAACCAGCGATGACGAAACGTAGCGCTGCCGCTGCATCTCATGTCGCTCCTCAAAGCACTTCACACCTCTCTCGTCAGGGCTGTCAAGCACAGCACACCCACCATCCGGAGGTTCATCTCTGCCGTCAACACCCATGAGGCCTTTCTTCAGTCTCTGCCGTCCCATCCGGGCGTCACCACCCTCTCCCTGAACCGTCCGCACGCGAAGAACGCGATCTCTCTCCAACTGCTCAAGGTACGCGTCCCCCCCCCCCCCCCTTCCTCCCCTGACGATCTATCCACCTACTATTACTACTACCACTACTACCACCACTATTTAGCAACTCACCGACTGCCTGGACGCCGTCCGCTTCGACGACTCCGTCCGCGTCCTCGTCCTGAACTCCTCCACTCCCGGCTCGTTCTGCTCCGGAGCCGATCTGGCAGAGCGACGGGGCATGTCCAAGGGCCAGGTCTCCAAATTCCTCGCCGACCTGCGCACCGCGCTCGGCAAACTCGAGAGCCTGCCCATGCCCACCGTCGCGGCCATCGACGGCCCCGCGCTCGGCGGCGGGCTCGAGCTCGCCCTCGCGTGCGATTTACGCGTGGCAGGTATGTGGCGGTCCCTAGGCTAACGAAAAAAAAAAGGATCGGATCCTGAACGTAGTCTTCTCCCCCCCCCCCCCCCCCCCCCCCCCCTGACAAAGCCCACTCGGTCACCAAGATCGGTCTCCCCGAGACCAAGCTCGGTATAATACCCGGCGCGGGCGGCACTCAGCGCGCCACGCGCATCCTCGGTCTGTCCAAGGCCAAAGATATCATATTTACCGGTCGCTCGTTGACCGCAGCTGAGGCCGAGGAGCTGGGTGCGCGTTATCGATCGCGGGTTCTCCTTCCAAGTTTTGACGCCTGACCCCCTCGCAGGACTCGTAGATTACGTGTCAGAAAAGGGCGCATCGGCCACGGATCGCGCCTTGACCCTTGCGGAGGAAATCGCTGCGAACGGTGTGTTTTCCTTTCGCGCATACTTCAACGATCACGGACATCTTTCGGTCCCGAAGCCCCCCTCGCCCTACGGTCGGCAAAGCTGGCTATTTCCAGAGCTCTGGAACTCTCTCTTGAACCAGGTGAGTCGCCGCCGGCGCCTGCTGACCCCATACGCATCACGCTAGAGGGCTTGTCGCAGGGTTGGACTTTGAAAGAGCCGCATATGAGCCATTATTGCAGACAAAGGACCGTGAAGAAGCCTTGCAGGCGTTTAAGGATAAAAGGAAACCCGTATTTAAAGGTGAATAGATAATACATTATAGCCCTGTGTCCCGTCTGCATGTCTGCTATGTATGCGATCAAACCATAAAGCTCGAGAATTCATCATACAGTGTCCCCCAACTACGACGCGGAACTATCCCCGCGTCCGAAAGCTCGCGATGATCTTGAGAATCCCTGCGCGATTCCCGACGGCAGTGCTTGCATCCCCATTTGCACACTATCTCCGATGCGTAACCCCTCTAGGTCTTTCATCATCATGCTCAAACGACCCATGCCGAAGCGGTCACGAAGACCCTTCGCGCCAGTCCTCCCGGCGACGTCCTCAGTGTCGTCTGAGAAGCCTTTCTCTACGTGGCCCCAATCGCTGCGCTGCGCCAGATATGGTCGCAGTAGGGCGGGTTCAATGCGGCCCAGGTAATTTTCCGTTATGTATGACTTCAAGATCTCCGGTTGCACGAGGAATGTATTCCCCAATTGTCGGATGAACTCGAAACGTTCGTGGAGTGCGGGAATGGAAAAGGTGGCGATTGTGTCTTGATATAATTTTAGATCCCTGACAGAGTAGCTCGGTCAGGGGGTTCCATCCGAACGCCAGCGTTTGAACGCACTTAGCGAGCATCAAACCTCCGGTGGCGCTGACGGGGAATTTACGAAGGTGCTCGAGCAATTGGCTAGAGTCGGGGATAAAGATAACATCTACGACAACATCGTGAAAGTGAAACCCGCACCTGTGGAAGGCTACACCGACTTCCGTCAAGAATATCTCCAGGTTCTTGCCGCTTAGGTTTTGCTTTGCCGCAATGCCTACTTTCTCAAGGATGTCACAACACCCGATACAAGGATCCGTGTTGACTCGCGCAAACGAATCGTCGTCATTCCGGGGCTTGAAGTCGGTTTTTTTCTGCTTCAAGAGCTGCGTGGATATCCAAGAGACGACCGCTGCGCCAACATGAGCACACGCAAATATGCATACCGTCTACGAAACCTCTGACCGTCTATCAGACGTTGCATAAGCGCGTTCGCAGCGCCCTCAACTTTACTGACGGTTTGATTATTAAACACGACCATTTCCCGGCGGACCACGACGGAGCTAGTAGCGAGCGGGAGTAGCGCGACGTTGACGTACTGCTGCCAAAGATGGCAGATGAGATCGACCGAACGGAGTATGGAAAGCGGCTGCAAGCTGGGCTCAAATTTCGCATGGTCCGTGGCTTCCAAACGCGCGGTCGCTCTACGGAGAGCGACAACGTAAAGCGGTCTGCAAGCCGAGAAGTTACAAAACGCTCACGTATTGATTGCGACTTCGATATATCCGCTGACGATACCTTCCGACAACGTACGAAAGAGGGCAAAGGTGTGCTTAGGGCTAAACGAGCCGTAAACATGCGGCCGGGAAGAATGATAAAAAAAAAAAAGGTTGCGCGCTCACATGTCATTAGGCGGGCTCAACTCCGCACATCTGCCAATGGCTTCCGCGTGCCATTTCAAAATCGTTTCGGCGACCCTGACGTTGAGTAGCCCGTCTTCCTCACTGATTTGCTCGTCAAGTAGCTTGTCTCGATCCGAGGGGGCGATACCCCCAAAGCGCATAATCGCGGCAGCAGCCTTGGAAGTTGAAGAGGCACCGGGTGTCGTTGTCGCATTCATCATGCGATCCAGCATCGATCCCTTCGTCTTGATCAGCTTCTCCTCACGTTCCTGGGTTGAGAAATGTGATTAATGTTAGAGTGAAGAAGGCGATGTGTATATTTACATGAAATCGGGTAAACACGGACAGATAACCCGAATAGAGCTCCGTCAGATTTTTGCTCTCGCGCTCCAGGTAACGTTGACCCTCAGTGTACGGAACGAAAAGCTCCTCCATGGCTGTCTCGAGTATAGAGCTAATGGCAGAGGAACTTGCCACCCCTAGTCCTGCCGGCGGTGGCCCCCCTAACGGACGTGAGAAACCAATGTTCTGCACTGGAGACTTCGGCGTTGTGGAGGGCACATCATAACTTTTGAGATCCTCAACGAGTACAGATGTCTGCAAGTGGACCAGTTGTAAGACGCGCAAGAACGCCATATCCGACATGTTGCCAGCACGCGTTAGGAGCTGCTCCATATGTTGTTGGATCTAGATGACAGTCTTAGCATATTGACTTATACGCGTAATTTTACCGTACCGACTGTGCGAATACTCGCTGTAAGAAGACTTGCATTACGAAGGAAGGATTCGGAAACACGGCCTGCACGATCTGTGCTTCCTGACCAACCGTCCCTCGAATCTCATCGAGTAACTCTGTCAGGCTCGACTCGCTTTTTGGTGGGATAGTATCAGGGTCGGCCAAGGAGCGCCACCTGAATGTCTATGAGAACCCAGCCACAGTGACAGCGTCGTAAAAACTGACAAAATGGTGTCGTCACGTTCCGTGTCCTTCTGGACACGGTTGATAAAAAAGTCATGCTGATTCACGTATACTTGCACGCAGGAAGCACCGCCATTAAAATCAAGCAGGGTCTGGGCGCAGTGCTGCAGGAGGGCGCTCAGGGACAGCCTGTATGGACGACGATAGGACCCACGTGCATCATTTTGGGGTCACCCTTTCGATAGCATTTGTCAAAGAGGTAGAGCATATCCTTTTCGAACTTCTCACAATACCTATCGATATTTTCTCTGGTCTATAGAGAAGTCAGTCACCGCTCAACGTATTTAAAGCGTTGATCACCTTTTCTGCGGTAGGCAAATCTATTTCTTTTGCGAGTGTGGCCAACCGTCGAAGTAATATCGCGACCTGATGCCGACCGTCCTTGCCTTCTTTTCTGAGGTTATCTATTCTCGATGTGTCATCGCGGGAGAATTGCGTGTAGTAGCTGATCAAATCGTAGGCCGCCTGCGCCCTCTGGCGTTGAAGGTGCACAGTTTCGAGCTGTTCGCCTGCACGGACGTGAGCATCATATCGAGTAACACGAGGGATGATCCCAAAGACTCACCTATGCGACCAGCCGTCCGCCCTACTTCGTTCATTTTCGCCTCCATAGACGTGAACGATGTACCTACTGCCTAGTGACCATTCAAATGAACTTTGCAGATGAAGAGAAGGCTCAAACATACCTCAAAACCACGGTTAAGGTCAGACATCTTCCTGGAGTACTCGCTCTCCGCAACCATAACACTCTTCTCCATTTGCTCTGTCTTGGCCTGGACATCTTTCCGAAGCGCAATGAGGCGGTCTACGGCTTCCTCGAACGTGCTGATAAATGGCTTTGGATTGAATGCTGCGTGAGGAGGATCACGTCCATGAGCACGGCGTAGAATTAGAGAACCTTCCAACATACGTCCAGGGTCCGCTTTAGACTGTGCTATGAGCTTCTCCGAAAAGGCACCTATGAAATCTTTGACATCGAACTTGCCCTGGGACTCCAGTTAGTCAGTCGTTCCGATGGCACAGGAAAGTATGCACGAGTACCTGAAACGTCTGCAGTCTCAGAACATCTCCAGTGGTGGCATCTAGGTTACTTGAGGAGTCCATCGAAACCGTGCCAGTGGTAGCTTAGCAGCGTTGTCGTGGGTGCGTTATCTTAAGTGGCTGCCTCTTACGGAGGCCATCGGACCGCCATCCCACCTACATAATGATGACCGCTGAGTGAGCTCTGATCTTTCCATGCTGTTCTGTCCCACTTGCGCAAGCCTTCTTGTCATATCTGCTCAGACCGGGTATAACAAATGGGCTTGCAACACTTGTGCGTACGAGTTTCCGATAGCCAAGCAGGTCCTTGATATTTCTTTCTACTCAGCGACTCCGTTCTGACGAGGGCTATTTATTCCTCATAGATGACATCGCGAACCAAACTGACCCGCAAAGAAGTGGACGATGTCCTTGGCGGCGATGAGACGTGGAAACATGCCGATTCCACAGCCGGTATGCTCCCTGACTTGCGATCCGTGAACCCGCGCGGGCTGACCGGGGCCTCAAGCGACCTGCCCCAAATGCGACAATGACCGCGCCTACTTCTACCAGCTGCAGATTAGATCCGCTGACGAACCCATGACGACGTGTAAGTCACCGATCACCCTTATTTTGTAGGGCGGTTGACATTACCCCGGACTTGGCAGTTTATCGGTGAGTCATGCCGACGGGCCCTGCTCGTGCACGCCTTAACTGCTTCCTCTGGTTTGAATCGACAGTTGTACCGCATGTACCCATCAATGGCGCGAGAACTAGGATTCCGTCCGGCACTCTTTACCTCTCAACCGTTCACGGTTCTGCAAAGACCCAGTATGCTGGCCGACAGTCATTCTCCTGAGCGCCCAAGTGTGGGTTCTTCACGGAGAGTAGTACTTGTACGCATTCGCTACATCCCTTGGATTCATTGATACGTGTTTAGGGTGCATCCGAATGTCTTACCCTCTCGGCATTGTTCCGGTAGTCGTGACACTGCCGATGCTCGGAATGGCGTTCAATCAAAAAATTTCTTAAACCGAAATGCATCAGATTGCCCACTGGTTGCGATGGTCGGTACAACTACCATGGAGTAGCGGCGGGGAATCTCAAGCAGGTAGGAAAGTATAGTTCAGCTACTCATGTCCATTGAGTCTTTTTCATGCTCGACAACCTCGAACATAAGGGAGCCCTGCTGCTCCTTCAGCCACTGCACACTACGTTTTTCGTCCATGAAATATGTATAGGCACGGCGAAGGTCATCAACATCAACCTTCTCTGCCTTCCGCTTACGTGCCAGAACCTGCGCGCTCGAAATTAAGTTCAGGGCGTAGCGCAAGGTCGTTTGAACAGCCATCGACGTCAACACGCTTAACGCTTCTGCGGTAAGTGTAACATCCTCCTCTTCGCATCTAAAAAGGAAAGCCCCGTGAATCAATTACGCGTTGTGGCGTCACCAGTGGATACCACTGACCGTATCTGAATGATTTGTTGGATGTCTTGTTCTTCGTACGCCTTGGTGCTCACAATCAAAACGCGATCAAGGAGATCAACGGGCAACCCATGTGGGCTCTGAATTTTTGTTCCGCGAATTCGAGCCATTCCTCGATTTGATGCCATTATCACCAACGGCGCGAGGTCGTTCTCAAGCGCACGGTTGAGGAAGGAGAAACACTCAATGTCAAGCATGTGTACTTCGTCAATAAAAAGAACCTAGATCGCGGGAGATGGTTCGTAAGCAAAGGGGGCCAGGAGATGGATGCACACTGACACCAGGCACAATTTCCGCCTTGCCCTCTTCGCGCCACTCTGTGACTTTTGTATTGATCTGATTGCGCAACTCGGGTTTGATCTCGCCGGTATCACCCGCAAACAGAGCGAGAAATCCTTGTGTTCGGCTGTTGATTACATCGATTTCATGGAGTGATACCGTGTGCACGACTTCTTTTCGTTTCTGTATCTCACCCTCGGGGCACCGAACAAATTTTGTCTGGTTCTGTCATTTATGGGCTCACCAGTGATAGTGCCGAAAAGCGTACATCAGCACCCATAGCATCGTAATCCCGCGAGCGTGCAAAGGATCGGCCCAATTTCGAGACTTTGCCAGATGCTTTGTCAATCGAAACAATATCGCCAGCGAGGACTTTTTCTTTTGAAAGAGAGTCTATCATTTTCGTTCCGAGATCGTAGATGGTTTCCATGTCTGTTGTTTTGATCGTAAGTTTCCCTGTCTTCGTGGACTTTTAGGGGCTCAAGGTCAGCAACAAAACAGAAAGCCGCGACTAGCAAAGGAGCGTACGGACACCAGTCAAACTTCGGTCAATCTGAATCTCTACAACTTCGCCCTCAATTATCTCTGTTTCCTCCTTGATGCGCACACCGATACTACGCCGAAGAGCTTGTGTCAAGGATTCTGTCTTCGACATGGACAGTGAGAAGACTTCAGAAGCAGCGATCATCGTAAAAGGGACGTCAGAACCAAGCGTTTGTGCCATCCCTCAAGAAACAGATTCAGTGCGCGAGAGGCAATCAAAGAAAACTACTACCTAGGGCAATGGCGGTCTTCCCTGTCGAAGGTGGACCTGCGAACAACATGGCACGTCCCGCAATTCTGCCCTCCTGGACCATCTTGAGGATCATACCAGCAGCCTTTCTGGCCTTTGCCTGACCGACCATGCCCTGGGAGTTTTCGCGAGGTTCTAACCGATCGTCCAGACCAAGACCGCGTATGTGCGAATGCGCGCCTGCCAAGTATCTTACCCGTGAAATATTACAGTGAAAACAAAACAAATGAGTACCTATGCGTTCCACTTTTGTTGTGTCACGTAACTCCGAGGAGACGGTAGCTATTTGAGTGGCCTGCGGAGTTCATTAAGAAAGATTGACGATGGCGTTGGGCGTGTCTCACCATGTTGATAGAGGCGATTGAGTCGGATGAATGAGGCCGCGCGCGCGCGACAATGGTTGCGGCCTTGATTACATAATAAGGCATCTCCCGTGCGGCTGGCCTCGTGTCGTATGTGCTGCATATATTTTCTGCTCGATAATGATGTTTGATGCGACGCTCTGTTGACCTGGCCACACTCGCGTAGCTATGGAAAGGTCCCCGAGATTGGATCGATCCGTATGCAAAAAGTCCCCATCAAGAGCAGCTCAAACATCAACACCTATTGTGGAAAATTGCTAACAAATCTAGGAACCCGCTTCCCTTTCGGTGCCCTAACATCCACCGTGAATCACTCGTCCCTGTGCTCTGACGTCCTAACATGTTCATGTCAATCTTACAGCAGGTTTCGTGACAGGCCGTATCCCGAACGCCACGCCTGCGACAATAAGTGAGTTGATGCTCTTCTATGGCATCTGTGGACACACTGGATACCTTTGCACAACTTCACTCTTCCTTTGATCTTCAACGTGTGGTGTCCTGGCATGCGGCGTCTCGGTTCATTCCTCCTCTACGTTTTGGAGACTCGCTCAAGAGAATCAATACCGCCCACGACTTGAGAATGAATTGATGACGGGAGTGGCTGAAACCCAGTGCCTGTGCGCCTCAGCGTTCGTTCCCAACTTGCCCGGCTGCTCTCAACAGATGACGTTGGTTTCTCTCTTTCTTATGGGGATGGGCTTCTGAGCCCCGTTTGAGCAGACCAGAGGCGCATAAATAGCGGGTCGACCTCGGTAGCTTTACTACGCTATTTCAACCCCAGGGGTCTCGAGCAGTCTTCTACCTTAGGGCTAACGTGTTTCGTTGCTTCGCTGAGCTTCTCGCAATGATCCAGTCTCCATCTTATTTTGTCCTCCCTGATCTCTTTTCCCTTTCCACCGCATTTCGCGACGCTACGAACCCCTTTTGGAAGCGTGCCTCAGCCGAGTCCAGACGCTGGGTCAATAGCTATGCAGTGTTCGCTGATCGTCGTCGCGCCTTCTTTTTCCAGGGTCAGAGTGAGCTGTTGAGCTCGCACTGCTACCCGTATGCCGGATACGAAGAATTTCGTACTTGTTGCGATCTCGTCAATCTGTTGTTCGTCATTGACGAGCTCAGCGACGAACAGTGCTATGGTGATGCCCGTCGCACAGGCGACATCTTTTTACAAGTTATGCGAGATCCAACATGGACGGATGGGTCAAAGCTCGCGCGAATGACCGCTGAGTGAGTTCGTTGGAGTCAGATCGATCCAGCTGCCGCATCTAATTTTAGCCTTAAGCTTCCGCGCACGCCTCATCACAACAGCCAAACCAAAGACGTTCAGTCGCTTTCTTGCGCACTGCGATGCATATATCGACTCTGTCGTTCAAGAGGCTGGTTTACGCGATCGTGGAGAAGTCCTCCAACTCCACGATTACGTGCATCTCCGCCGCGAGAACAGTGCCGTTCGCGTTTGCTTTGGCGTGATCTCATATATCTTGGGCATTGATCTTCCTGATGAAGTTTTTGCGGACCCGACCTTCCAAAGGATATATTTCAGCGCCGTCGACATGGTGTGCTGGGCAAACGTGAGTATACGTTATGCGGCGACCGAGCGTTGGAACTAATCGCTGTGTCCTATTTGTGTTTCTTCAACCCCAGGACCTGTATTCCTATAACATGGAACTAAACAGCGGTTTGGAAGGCAACAACTTCATTACCGTACTGATGAGGACGAAAAACATGGATATCCAAGCCGCGTGCAATTTCGTTGGAGCGCATTACAAACAGCTCATGGACGACTTCCTCGACGCGAAGTCGTCCTTGCGATCGTTTGGCCCTGAAGTGGACGTCGACGTCAAGCGCTACATCGAGGCGTGCCAACATTGGCCCGCTGGTAACCTAGTCTGGAGTTTCGAAACGCCACGATACTTTGGCGCACGCCGCGAGCAGATTCTTCGCACTCGCATCGTTCCACTGAAGCCTCTGGAACGCGAACCCTTCAAAGAAGACGATTGATGTCACGTCGGAGCGGAGCCCTTTCTGTATGTTACCACCCCCAATTGTCGAGGGGTTGTCTCCGCTTGCACGCTGCACGCTCCATCTTCCCATACAATTATCTTATTCCATCCGTAGGTATCTTATTTACAGCATTTAACGTTTAGGCGTTGAGTTGTCGAGAATACTTAAATTAGTATCACGTAATACAATCCACTACCTACAAACTGCCGATGCAGGTGTTCAGAAATATCGTTATCATCACGTACCTTCTTCCATGGAGGCTACAGCCGACTGGCATAAGCACTGCCCTCCATTCATATTCGCCTCGTCTGACGGGATGAAGAGTCCTTCAACCGCCCGCAGGGTCCACATTCGCCGCCTTCGCGATATATTGCATTTGTCAATACAGCGCGGAGATCTTCACCTAGCCCGAAGGGCATTCGGGCTGCTCACTCGATGCGAGGAGATCGAATGGGTGGACATGTGGAAAATCGGCCTTATAATCCTCGCCGTCAATCCCCCACCGCCATGCGATAGTATCCCAGGGACGGCGAGGCACATCGAATTTCTACGGGTCATGATGCTCCAGCATCCCGAAGAGGTGCGCGCGCGTCTGTTTCAACCCTTCTCGTTTAGTTTCGAGTCCTGGCGGCCTAGAATTGTTCCTGTGGCCGCCGCTCACCCTTTCCCCCTCCCCATCAGCGGCTCCCAGCTCACGTTACCACCGCCCCCCCCTTTTTTTTTTGTCTTTTTATTTATCTATTTTATTTAGCGCGAATCGCTTGTGCAGGAGCTCGTTCTGTCTCTGGCGATGGCTGGACGGGAACGTGACGCCCTTGACGAACTAGAGCTGTGCGGATCCCATCTCTTCGTTCTTACGTGCAGCCAACTCAGCCAACTCCGAGCAATCTAGATACCTTCCGTCACCACCGTACCAAGACAATGCCGTGCTGCATACGTATGCTGGCTTTCTTTGTTTACGACTGGCGTCAGTTGCGGATGCCGACTCGAGCCGTGACGCGCAAGGCACGTAAATGGCATTTAAAATCCGTGACAACGGTCTTAAGCCAACTCCTTACGGAACAAGGGCAAAACATCGACGCCTCCAAGGAGAACTTGCTGCGAGGAGCACAACAACACCTAGAACGAGCCCATGCACTCGATCCGGAAGGCGTCATCGCACCGATGTTCATCCATAAGGTCCGTCAACTGTCGTTACAGTCTGCTAAGTTACATTTCCAATTTGCTCCCATTGCATCGTCTCTAGTTAGCAACGTTAACACCGGAAGACGGTACTGTGCCTAACGAATCAGATGATGACATGATGGAGGTAGATTCCAAAGGACTACATCGTAAACGGATTCGCATTTGACTGCAGCCGTCTCCTGAATACCCGATCTCACCTTTTAACGCCGCAACACATGGCCAGTTTGAGCCTGCGATCATCAACATAAGCCGCGAGCGGCGTATTTACTGTCGTTTCAAAATAAAATAAGGCTCAGTCTGAATCAGATCCCATATCAATGCTCGGCATATCTTCGTTGTCATCGTCGTCGTCGTCCACTGCATTGGTAGCCTCCAATACAGCACCGAAGCGCGACTCGGGTGCAGAAGCAACTCCGCTCATAAGTGACGAAGGAACATCGAGCGCCTGTGAAGGGCGTAATGGATCCTTGGAATCCGAGGAGCCCTGACCTGGTGATTGTACCGGAGGAGAAAGGTTGTGTAAGTTTGGGGGTGTGGCAGGTCTGAGATCCGGTGTGGCTGCTTGATAATACCTTGGTGATGATAAGGGCTCTAGTGCCGGCGTCTTGGGCTCGTTAACGTTAGGCAAAGTATCAGGATTAGGTGGAAGGGGCAAAGGACCCGAGTCTAGGGCTAGTGTCGGCATGGATCGTTGATTTGCGGGCCCTGTAGTTCCTGTTGCACGTGCTGGTGGACCAACACTAATGTGGAGACTCTCTCGAAGTTCCCGCTCCTCGACGCTCTCCTCCGTGCGCAATAACGGTAGCAACTCGGTATATGGGGGAGCCCGCACAAGCCAGGGAAAGCGGGGGTGCAGTAGTCTATCGATTGTTCTCAGAGTGATCGTGGATGTAGCCTTTTAGGGATGGTCGTGAGAATGATCAATCTGCCATTTGGACATACGCACAGGGTCATCAATTGGCTCCTGAAGTCCGTGCATGATCAACCCCAAGCTCCTGCCAATAACACCTCGTGTATCGGCGCTGAGATCTATGGACGTGCCTTGAAACCCGCGTAAAAGAAGGGCATGGAACGACTGATCGTTTGACAGCCTAGTGGGATGCAAAGAAGGTAGCCAGACGTTGAGACCAAGTAACAGCCGACTGATGAGCGAATATGTCGCTGGTGGAAGGTATGGATTTTGAAGGATCAATCGGAGGGCTAGGTCGTAGGTCATGTCATAGAATGTTGGCAGAGGGAATTGAGGATGATGGCTTACCATCCAGCGTGGTCAATGTCATCGTTTTGTGCGTCGCGGTCGGACAGATGACATTAGTTGTAATCCCGAAGATTTCGTCTCCTTCATAGTCATGTGCTCGCTTCCTGCCCCTCCGACCCTTGCTACTTACGGTTGATTCACGGTCGTTGCTTATATCAGATTGGGTTGGCAAAAGGACAGAGAGGGTAGATAAAAGGACCCTAACGATTCGGTTCAATAACAGTTGGGAATGCATTGTGTGCGCATTCGCCAATAGTGAAACCAAGGCTCGCAGAAATTCGACATGTCTGTCGCTGAAAGGGTTGAGATGACCATCGATTACGATTCAATAACAGCGCCAAAGCGCACTGCACTCACGGCGGTGGAGCAAGCTCAAGATGAAACAAAATAATGCTTGTGAATCGCCCTGAATGTGGCGTAAGGTGACGTTCTGCACTAATTGAACCCATCAACTCGGTGAAGGTGGAGAGGGGGAGAGATCGCTCCAACATCGCTCCAACGTACCAGGTGGCAAGTCTAGATAGTAGGTCGCATCCAAGAGCGCAGATCTCTGGGACAACTGCCGTTTCCATCGCGCGAACAGAAGTTTCAACGTGGCTGTTTTCCTGGATAACACTGGTCAGATACGTAATGACCGAGGAAGATCTGCAAACCTTGACATTATCGTGTGTGCGACTCAGTAACGCCTGATTGAAGCTCACCAGAGCACCCAACGGCAATTGGAATGGCTCTTGCAGTGGTAGACCTGATGGAGACTGAGTTAGCGCTGAATCGGGATGGAAAAAAAAACGCAAATATACGTTAGAAGATCGCAGAGTGCGAGAACAGCGCACCGGAGGCGATCAAGGTTCAACGGGATAGACACCGTCGCATCTTCCTGAAATGGCTGGTATTGTTTAGGAGGGGTCACGTTTGCTGGAACTGAACTTTGTTTTAGTGCATGATTGGAACGCTGAATGATTGATCAGGATCACCGTTGGAGAACGACCTGACAGCGGAAAGTGATCTCCAACCAATGGATAGGATCTCGTCTACGGATTTCCTCCAAAGGCTGGCCGCACCAACTTTTCCCCCAGTGACAGGAAGGACTGAATATAATCGAGATGTAGCCTGAGCGAATGGAACGTCCGTTGGCCGTCCGGCCGGGCAGTCGAATTGGCGAAAACACAGCGCACAGAGCCTTCCGTGGAGAGGCTTGAAAAGAGTTGGGTAGAGTGGTACCAGTACATACAGCGCATCGAGGGCGAGAAGCTGAAGGACCTATAAGCAACTATGCGACTATGCGAACGGGGCGCGTAATGACCGACCTTCAATTCACGGCTCGGGTGATCCTCGACAATGGCAATGAGTGCAAGGCTAAATTTCGGCACATTTGGAGATGCTATTTGCCTCTGGAATTCCGGATTATCGATGGCGACCGAGAATATATGAGTGAGAAGTCGAGTGGCGGCCTTTAGAGTTGGCAATGGCTCTTGTTTCTTCGCACAGTGAGATTCATGGAAAGAGAATGTGGGTGGACACACGGACTGAAAATAGAGGCAAAGCTGCGCTGACCCAACCCCTGGCGTTTTCAAGCATCAGTTCTCGTGACAACGTCGATGTTCGGCACGCAATAGAAAGACCCGCCCAGCGTGCACCGGGGTCTTTCGAGTGGATTAAAGAGTTAATACGTGTCGACCATTTTTGAAGGTGCGGGGAGGGTTTAAAATGTTGAGGAGAAAGGAACTGGACCACATGAGGTAAATTCAGAACAGCAGCATCATCCGAGGCTAGTTGAAACTGCAAGAACGTTCTGAGGGGATGCGCAGAGTCGAAAGTGGACATGACATGTAACGAGCGTGTAGTGGTAAGTACACTGTGGTTTCAAGTTAACCGGTCCGACATCTGCACCTCAACGCGCTCTCTTCTCCACACCCCTCGGACGCTCGCGAACGACCATCTTATTACTACCTTTGGGGCCCTTAGGGCCAGGTTTGCGCGTTCGCTTGCCTTTTGTTTGCCAGCCCCAAATAGATCGAGGATGCTTGTTGGATTTTGACTTGCCGCGACCACCTCCGTGGGGATGGTCGACACTGGGGATTTATTAATATGTTTGCATGGACTACCAAAAGAGAGGACATACGCATTCATAGCCACGCCACGCACATGAGGTCTTCGACCAAGCCATCGTGTACGACCTGCCTTGCCCAAGCTCCTTCCCTTCCAGAGTGGGTTACTGACCTTCCCAATCGTCGCTACACAATCTTGAAGCACTTTTCGTACTTCTCCACTTTGTAGACGTACTTGGCTGTACCTTCCGTTATCCTCATGGACGATGACCTGACCAAAGGAGCCGGCTGAACGGACGAGGATGCCGCGGCCATCAGGATTGAGCGCGATAGAGTGGATAATGGTACCCGTCGGTATTAAACGGAGAGGGAGGACATTCCCTGGTTTGACTGTTCGGGCACGTAGAAGGCCGATAGCAAGGGACGCGTTCGCCGCTGCAAAATTATCGTCGCCCACCGCCATTGCATTCCCACGAATCTTCTTCGAGTCGACATATCCTTCAACAAGTCCATCGGGGATACCCTTCCTGAAGCTCTCTACTACATGACCTGCCCGCAAGCCCTCGCATGCAAGTATGTAGCTCCATTTTTTCGGTCCTTCGACGTTGGGGTCCCGGTTTTTTAAAAGAGCTATGTGAGCAGAGCGGTTGGGATCATATTCAATCCGTACGACGTCGTGTGGCCCGGGCTCGGTGCGCATAAAGTCGACGAGACGAATGCGTCTTCTATGGCCGCCACCCCGGGAGCGAACAGTGATGCGACCTTTTGAATTTCTGCCTCCCTTCTTCCGTAGTGCAACGGTAAGTAGACGTAGGGGCCTTCCCTTGTAAAGATGTGGATTGAGAGGGCGACGAAGGTGGCGTATGCCCGGTGTTATGGGTTTATACGTCTTGAAGAGGGTGGCCGTTCGCGACAAAGCAGCATTGACATCTGTCGGCCGTTGTTCCAAGGTGACTTCTGTGGAATATCTCCTCAGACAGGCGCGGAATGGAGCGGGAGAAAGGACACGTTCTAACGGAGAAGTTATTAGACGTGACCTGAAGAGCCCAACAGCGAGACGGACGAAAGCCATGAGCTGGCACGAATGCAACTTTGCGTTCAGAGGCAACGCGACACTTTGCATTAACATGATCATTTCTGCGAACGAACAACAGCAGTTCGGATCCAAGATTATTCGCAACATTGGCACTACCCAGTCTCACGTTCTATCTGTTTTCCGTTCATCTGATGCTCCACATGTGGAAACTAATAAATGGAACATCGGCCCTTTTAAGCTGCGGCATCTTGGAGCCAACACGTTGCATCATCTATCCATCCCACCCTCACTCCACAACCTCTTGTCCTTCCACAGGGTTCACGTTTACACGACATTCCTCCCCTCGAATCAGCACTGGGATGACCGTCTTGTTCGCAAATCTCAGAGTTTATGGTTATGGTACATGCAACCTTTGCAACCCTTGCCCCACACATTTATCTGACACTTGTTCGTACCAGTTGCCGTCATTTTAACGTCTGCAGCGGTGTTAGGGATTTCCGCCTACTTTGCATCCATATTTCTACCTCATCTGCATCGTACGTGGTTATTCTGATAAAATTGGATCCATTGATGAAGCGTCGATCGCTCAGATGACTTCTCGATCTATTCCTTAATACCTCCATCATGGACCATATTCATGTTCACCCTGATGTGCGTTCATTCGCTTTGAATAACCACCTCCATATCTGGATATCCTCGTTAGCTTGATATCATCAACTCCATATACAGACGCAATCATCCTGTTTATTTCAGGCATCCTTTGGCTAAGTAAGTCTCCCCAGTCTTTCTCCCAAGCGATGCCCGATATCAACACCGGTACTAGCATTAGCAGCGTGGTCTTCGTATGTCTTCTCGAACTATTCTCATCGACTCATGACTTATCGCGAGTACAGCGACTCCCTCGGCTCCACACAGTGTGATGCCCTCGGAAATTCTAGGACAAGCACAAAAAATGGCACGAGTTGGTAACCTTCCTAGAAAGTTCTTTTCTCTCTCATTGAATCACTGCAATCCAGTATCCGCTCGCTCGTACTGTGACTTGTCAAAGGTCATTGAGGCATTCTCATGGGCTACCTTTTCCTTGAGTACGTTTTTCTCTCCCATCTCTACCTTTCCTCATCCCTAATACATCGCAGTCACTCTCTACTTCGTTTTTCTGATCACTCTTGCCACTCGCTCTGTGGCCATGGGGCGGTCATATATCTGGAGAGATGATGTCCGTGAATTACCTTGGTTCGGGCAAGCACCCGGCTACCCCGGGGTCGGTTATGCCTCGTATTCGACGCCATATGGTCCCCGTGGTTACAATGCCCCATACACACCGTATCCAACGACGACTTACGCCGGGAATGTTGTTCAGCAACAACCTGGACAGTCGCTAATAATTCAGCCTGGAAGGAATGGCCAGCCGACTACCGTCTCGCAAGGCCCAATGATGTGAATTGAACCTCTCAAACGAAGCAGACGTAACGTGATTGAGTGTGCCCTACGTGGATATGTTGTAGTACCAGCGCTGTGTTTTGCTTGCATATTTTGGAGCCAACGACTTCATGGAATGTCCGGGGTCCCTGAATATTTTGATGATCGATTCAACTTGTCTACCACGATTTCTTACAAGTCCCTTTCCTTTCGCTCGCTGTTAACGAGGGCTGTCCCACGCACGAAAGGGGCTCGCATATCACAAAGCTTTATCCTGGCTTTGCCATGGACGAAGACTTCGGCTCATCAGTATGGGCAACTTCTGCGTCAGGCGTGGTACCCTTATCGTCCCCAGTTCATCCGACCTTCCCTCAGACATCGTTCACGGTCAACCGGTTTGATGATTTTGACGGCTTCGAGACGCAAAAGGACGCTTCTGGGCACGGGGACGACGACGACGAATTTGGAGATTTTGGCGAATTTGGCCAAGCGGAGGCGGAAGACCCTACCGAGGAGTTCGGGGTCGGCGGGCACTTCACTGAGCCAGCAGAACCGGCGTCGGGCTCCTCATCGTGGGATTGGGAGCCGCTCCGCTTTGACCCACATCCGTCGCGGCAGCTGTTAGAAACGCAGATCGAGGAAGTCTTGGGTCCGCTCTGGAGCGCCGACGACACGAGTCAGGCGCTGACCGACGAGGATGTGCGCGAAGTAGGTGGTCTTGCCCAGACTTTGGTAACTCCAGACAGGTGATACCCTTTCTCGAATGCGCAGAATAATAATCGACCGCTCACACCACCCCCGATAGTCGCGCGCTCTATCAGTCACTTTTCCCGAAATCGCGCCCATCCGCGCATCCCCCAAATTGGACGCGCTCACGTATCAGGAGGCAGCACCTGATTGCCTTGGGTATTCCCGTGAACCTCGACTGAGGTGCTTCCGCATGGGAGGCAGCAAAGCTTTACCTGCGTTGCACATCACCACGCGGCCCATATCGGCTCCCCCAGTTTCCCGCAATGGGTCGCAGGTAGCCAATGGCCACACGTCTTCGCAAAACTCGAGGACGGGGACTCCTGTCCCAGGTACTCGTACATCGCCACCCAGAAAAGGTGCTGCCGCGCAGCTTGGATTGGGTCCTAAGCCACAGCTGGAGGAACAGAAGATTGAGGAACTTCTCGCGCTAACATCAGGTTCGTTATTGGTTCGATATCTACACGATTGTCCACTCTATATCATCGTGCTACAGATCAACTATCCCTACTACCATTGGCTTCCTTGGAAGATTGTCTAGCCGACATGCGGACACAGACACAGAATACTTCAGCACTATTGACCTACCTGCTGCAGACGAAGGATGCACTGCAGCAAGACTCGGAAACGTATAATAAGCTCATAGGGGAGCTAGTTGGGGAAGCACAGAAGATGAAAGTTGTCGGTGGCAGGACACCATCGCGGCGGGGGAGCGGCGTGGTTTGATGTATCATACCCTTGAGAGTTGAATATAATATATGCGTATAATCTAAAAAATATGTCGATCGGCACGACGGCCCGATGTCCTGAAAGCAAATTATTCACAGCAAGCGGGTCATTGCGTTCCCGGCTTTTTCTAATGAACATCTCTTTCCCCATCCCTTCTTCTGTTCAAAGCGTATCTTTCTCTGTTCTGACTACAGAAGACATTCGACGAATCTCAGTCAGGCAAATCACGAATCCCGTCCTCCTCGATGACTTGAATAGGCCGAACCTTGGGGGCTTGTATGACCCCGCCCTTGGTCCCATATCTAAGCAAGACATGTGTGTACCTTCATCGCACGTTCTTGCGGACGTGTATCTTATGATTGGATAGCTGCATCACTTGCCAAGGGACCTATTTCACTTGCCCTGGTCACTTTGGCCATATCGAACTGCCAGCACCGGTGTTCCATCCGCTCTTTATGAGTCATATGTTCAATTTGCTGAGAACCACATGTTTATTTTGTCATCATTTCAAGTTATCAAGACCACAGGTAAGAGTCACTCCCTATTCTCCCGGTTTGGCTGTCCTGACATATAGCCTGGGTCAAAGCTTATCAAATACGTGGCTAAGCTGCGACTCCTCGACCACGGAATGCTTGATGCAGCCTCCGCTTTGGATAACCTGCACATAAAACCTAAGAGCAAGAAAGCGGATATTGAAAATGAGATGGAGACTTTAGAAGCATTCGAAAAGCGCGTGCAGGCCTTTGTCCAGCTCAACCTATTGCGTGCCTCGGGAAGTAGGGATAATTACAAACACAACCTTGTGTATCAAGCGCGAAAGGAAGCTTATCCAGGAGATCCTGAAGGCCTCTTTAATCAAGAGGTGTCAAAATCTGGGCTGTGGCGCGTAGGTCGCTTGTCCTTCCATGGATTCCTTGACTAAAGGACTGTACGTTGCAGGAACGGTTACACTTTCCGAAAGGAAGGTCACACAAAAGTAATTGAGTACGACTTATCAGCGAAGACGAAATTGGCAAACGAGGCTCTTGGCCTACGGCGGCGCAATGTCTTTCTTTCCATATCGCGAGAGCGCACGACCGCTCGGATGGAGCGAGATGAAGCTGCCGGCGATGACTCAGATGCTGAGGTCTCTGAACCAGAGGGCGATCCAACGTTTTCTGACGAATGCGGAGGTCAGCTCGAGCAAGAGGAAGAACGTCTCTCACGTGCAGCGAACGGCCGTATGGAATACCGCCGGCAGTCGCACCGAGCGAGTCTTGGCCCCGGAAGAATGCAGGGCCCACCTCCGTCTGCTCTTTGCCAACGAACAAACGCTCTGCTCTTTGATCTTCGGTCGGCATGGCCCTTTATCTCCTGTCGTCGACGGTCTCTCTGTTGCATCCGCCGACATGTTTTTCATGGATGTTGTCTTTGTCTCTCCCACCCGATTTCGTCCACCTGCGAAGATGGGCGAGACACTGTTCGAAAACCCTCACAATGAGCTCCTCACGAAAATGCTCACTACATCTTATCGTCTCCGTGACCTCAACGCGGAACTGCGGGCGGGATCCGCAAAAACGTCCACAAGTGACGAAGATGCTCAGAGAAAGTTGCTGGGTACACTACTGGAGACAGTTAATTCAGCTCCAAGTCGACGTAAACAGCTTCATTGACAGTAGCAAGAACACGACAAAGTTGAGAAATGGGAAATTACCCCCTCCCGGTATCAAGCAAGTTCTCGAGAAGAAGGAGGGCCTCTTCCGGATGCACATGATGGTGCGCATTACAGCTCCTATAATGCCTGCCTAATGCCTATCTCAGGGTAAACGTGTTAATTACGCCGCTCGCTCGGTCATCTCGCCAGATGTGAACATCGAGCCAAACGAGATTGGCGTCCCCCCTGTCTTCGCCAGGAAGTTGACTTTTCCGGAACCCGTGACTCCCGCGAATTTTCACGAGATGCGGCAACTAGTCATTAATGGGCCTAAGATTTATCCGGGGGCGACGATGGTCGAATACGAAGACGGTCATCAGATTTACTTGGTATGTCGCACGCCGCCGGAAGGCTCTACGCTAACTTGACGCGTAGGACAAACTGACAGTAGAACAAAGAACTGCCATTGCTAATCAATTGCTCACGCCGCAAGACGGTAGTCGTGCTGACGGAAGACAGTTCGCTACACGCACTACAGCTATCAATAAGAAGGTTTTCCGACACCTGCGTGATGGCGACATGCTCATCCTCAACCGACAACCTACCTTACACAAACCAAGCATGATGGCGCATCGAGCCCGTGTGCTGCAAGGGGAGAAGACGATACGCATGCACTACGCCAACTGGTTGGTCAAAGTATGCTCCTAATACCCAGTAACAAACTGATTCTATTACTTCAGCAACTCATATAATGGTTTGTGTTTATGTTGCCAGCCATGAATGTTTTGAAGCTGACAACTTCGTGGATGCAAAGCTGATTTTGACGGCGACGGTTTGTCATGGCTAGTTGAGTCTTAAGACCGCGGCTGATCCAGTTCCACAGAAATGAACATTCATTTACCCCGTGAGCAAGACACCATTGAAATATAGATTTTCTTCTCATGCACAGAAGAAAACCAGATTGCTCGGGCGGAAGCTATGTTTATAGCCAACACTGACAACCAATATCTCGTTCCAACATCCGGAAAGCCCCTCCGTGGGCTCATCCAAGATCACGTAGTAGCCGGCGTATGGATGACGAACCCGGAGACATTTTTCACCCGGGAAGAGTACTTCCAGTTACTCTACGGGACTCTCAAACCCGAAGAACATTCGGTCCATGAAGACGGACGAATAAGAACGCTTCCACCAACAATATGGAAGCCGAAACCTTTATGGACTGGAAAGCAGATCGTAAATTCATTTTTTTCACTGACCTTTTCTATTTCCTGGTACTTATGAAGGATAGATATCCACTGTTCTGTTGAATGTCACACCGCGCAGCGCAGAAGGGCTCAACTTGAACGCAAAGGCCAAAGTCCCCGGTGCAGCATGGGGGAAAGGGTCTTTTGAAGATCAAGTTATCTTTATGAACGGAGAACTCCTCTGCGGCATCATTGACAAGTCTGCATTTGGGGCCAGCGACTTTGGCTTGGTGCACTCTGTCTATGAACTGTACGGCGCCGATGTTGCAGGCAGGCTGCTTGGCGTGCTGAGCCGGTTGTTCACCAAGTTTTTGCAGCTCAGAGCATTTACCTGCCGCATGGACGACCTGGCACTTACGGACGAGGGCGACGCGAAACGAGCAGAAATTTTGCGCAATGGCGAAAATCTTGGCACGGAGGGGGCGATGGAGAATTTCCCGTCACTCAATGACATTCCTGATGACGAGAGACCTAGGGCGCTTTCGCGTCTGCTCCGCGAGGTGCTTCGTGACGACGAAAAAATGGCAGGGCTTGACATGACCGTCAAGTCACGGCTGTGGGAACTCACCAAGTCCATCGCAGATGCGGTCATGCCCCATGGTTTGCTGCGCAAATTCCCCAAAAATAACATGCAGACGATGACGCAGTCCGGCGCCAAGGGTAGCGCGGTCAATGCTCAACAAATTTCGTGTGCGTTGGGTCAACAAGAGCTGGAAGGTCGTCGTGTCCCGGTGATGGTCAGTGGCAAGACGCTGCCGTCTTTCAAAGCTTTCGAAACGAAGGCCATCGCTGGTGGATATATTGCTAGCCGCTTTCTTACTGGTATCAAGCCGCAGGAATTCTTCTTTCATTGCATGGCCGGTCGCGAAGGTCTGATTGATACGGCTGTGAAGACATCTCGCTCGGGCTATTTGCAACGTTCATTGATAAAACATCTGGAGGACATCCGCGTTCACTACGATAATACAGTACGCGGGAGTGACGGTTCCGTGTACCAGTTTCATTACGGTGGTGATGCGCTCGACGTCACGAAGCAAAAACACCTATACCAGTTCACATTCATGGCACAGAATATGAAAGCACTCATCGACCGATACCGACCGCGTAACGCGTTGGGCTTATTAGACGACGAACAAGCTCGCAAGTATACGAAAAGTGTCCTTAAGGCGACCAAAGAGATCAAGGCAGGAGAAGACCTTTCGAGAAGAGATGCGATGGCAACACCGCTTGAGCTTTTCAACCCCGCCCGCTTTCTGGGTAGCACCTCCGAGAAGTTCGCTGAGCGATTAAATGATTACATCAAGGGAAATCCAGACTACCTTTTGAAGTCAAAAGAAAACACCCTTACGATTCGCAGGCGGTATCCTCTGCGCAGCGCCAACGATTTCCGCCTTATGATGATGTTCAAGTACTTGCGTAGCCTGGTGGAGCCAGGGGAAGCTGTTGGTTTGCTGGCTGGCCAAAGGTAAGCAATCAGGGTCGGGCAAGATGCCCCGTTGGCTGACCTTATCCCAGTGTGGGTGAGCCCTCCACACAGATGACGCTAAATACATTCCACTTCGCTGGTGCGTTCCTCGATAACATTCAAGTTTTCACTGACACGAGAGTTGTAGGTCACGGCGCTGCCAATGTCACTCTAGGTATTCCACGGCTACGCGAGATCGTGATGACAGCCTCTAGGAAGCCCAAAACGCCATCTATGACCATAACCGTTGCCAAGGATATCTCCGTCGATCAAGCTGACACTTTCGCGCGCAGAGCGTCACGGCTCACACTTTCCCAGGTTGTCGACAGGGTCACTGTTAAGGAACGGCTCACTGTCAACAACCAGGCACGGAGAAAGGAATTCACGATTGACATTATGTTCTACCCTGAGCAGGAGTATCGCGCGGAGTTCGACATGTCTCCCGCGGAGCTAGTTTTGGCGTTTGGGATACGATTCCCGCTCATTCTGAAGCGCGAGATTCAAAATGAGATGAGAAAGCTCGCCGCGGAACTCAGGAACCAGATTTCCGAACTTGGCCAGGGAAAGGCCATACCGCAGGGTGAAGAGGGTGGTTCCGGCGCAGCTGGAGACGCAGAAGATGAGGACGCAGATGTGGGGAAGTTAGCGCCAAGGAGGGATGACGACAACGCGAGCGAAGTCGGTGACGGTGACGGTGACGCCAGCACGGAGAAGCGTCAACGGCAACAGCAACAACAGTCGTCATATGAGTCGGATGACAATGAGGACACCGAAGGCGAACTCGATCCTACCGACGCAGATTTGGACTCTGCGTCCGCTTTGGACGCGGAAAGGGTGGCGAATGATGAGCTAGAGAAGAAACCTAGGAAGAAAGCTAGATTCAAGGATGTCGTCAGCGGGGTGAAGCAAGGGTTTCTTGAAAACCTCCCGAACGCAACATCGTTCGATTTCAGCGCATCGAGATGCGTCATTCAGCTGGAGGTGAGTGATTCGTGTCCCAGATTATGTAGGACTGACGCTTAGTTGAACACAGTTCGAACCTAATCTCCCTAAACTGTTGTTAGTCGAGCTTGTGGAACGCACGTGCATAAAAACCGTGATCCGGGAGATCCCTGGGATTTTGGACTGTTTCCGAGTGAAGGAGCCGAGCAAAGATGGATCAATAAAGGTCAGCGCCGTGTAGCCGTCGACCCTTGGACTGTTATTAATCAATAACATCACAGATAACCACCAACGGCTCCAACTTCCGTGGTCTTTGGGAGGTCGCATGTGCAACTGAAGAACCTCTGATCGAGGAGGATGATCTCTACTCGAACGACATCTACGCCATCCTAATGACGTACGGCATAGAGATGGCTCGCGCAGCAATTGTGCGGGAAATGAGGGACGTCTTTGCCGTTTACAATATCGAGGTCGATATCCGCCATCTCGAGTTGATTGCGGACTATATGGTGGGTGTCCAAATATTCGCCCAAAGGTTCTCCTGAATCCTGTGGTGTCAGACGTTTGAAGGTGACTACAAGCCATTCAACCGCAAGGGGATAAACGTGCACCCGTCTCCTCTATTGAAGGCTTCATTCGAGACAACTGGAGCATTCCTTTCGGACGCGACACTTTACGGTGACTTTGATGACCTCCGAACGCCGTCGGGAAATTTGGTGATGGGGCGTCCGATCTTATGTGGCACGGGTGTATTTGACGTGGTTGTGCCAGTGCCAGGAGATGAGTGACGTGACGACAAAAGTACGATAGTAATTTAAGTAACGTAATGGGAAGCGTGACGCGTGATGACGTGACTGATTGTGACGTGTCGCGTCGTATGCCGACTTTCGGACAATTTGCTCTGTTCCAGCGAGTACATCACTCACTATGCCTCGTCCTGTCCTCGTCGACCTCCCTCTCGATCGCTTCCTCCAACACGTCTCAGACAGTGCGAACTTACCAACACCGTGTACGGGCTCTAAACGCTCAAGATCTCCATCCCTCGCCCACTCCATCTTCAGCCCCGCGAAAAGACGAATCCTCGAGCAGGAGGGACTTTTTCTTCCTCCCCAAGCGCTCCCTTACCCGAGCGCGAGCATACACTCGCTTCATCCACACCGCAGCGCACATTTACACGCTCTTGACAGCCCCAGGCCGCTCTCGGGCTCGTCCTCCCCTGCCGCTGGCCTCGGCGGCGCTCTTACTTTGCTGTCTTGCCACCTCGTTCCGCCGTTGCCATGCGAATCTAGGCGGATATCTCCCCGCCTCTCTGCATCTCTGCAATCCAAATACCTCCTCACCTCTCCCCACGACGACGATGCGACACCGATCGCAAGGACGCGCACGTCGCCACGGAGGACTCGGCCGCAGGCCACCACGCCAACCCACACGCGCACGCACGCCCCTCCTTCTTCGCAACGCCCGCGTCACGCGCCGACGACCACGCCCACGCCCATGTCCACCACGCCCACGCCTCCGACGCCTCCGCGGATGACGAAGGCGGCGGCGACGAAGAGGAGGAGCGTGACGATGGTCCCGCGCGAGATGCCACCGCCGCCCGACCGTCGATCCGTGCACTATCCAGGCTTCGATGTGCACCGAGACACGCACATATTCCTGCCGCACACACGTTCCAAAGCCCGCGAAAAGGCGGAGGCAGAGGCGAAGGCGGCCGCGCGCGTCGCGGAGGCGGACAACGCAGCGAAGGAGAACGTCCGTCCGGTGCCGATGTCCGCCGGGTCCGCGCCGTCAACCGGTGGCAAGGCCAAACTCAGGGAGGACGCCGCGCCGCGTCGCTCGGCGAGACTGCGCACGAACAGCGGTGCCTGTGCGCCGTCGCAGAAGGCAGTCATGTCCGTGCCCACAGATGCGAGGGTCCACGGGCGTCGTCGGAGTGCCCTGCACGACCCGTCTCTGCCTTTCTAGCTTTTTTTTTTTTCGTCCTTTCTCGGCTTTGGCATTTTTGCGGTTGTTCAATAATTCCTTTTTATGCGCATTCGTTCCATGCTCGGTATGTAACAGATCGCTTCATCTAAGCCGCCGACGGGCAGTATTTATGAACCCCACCATTCGCCAACGTATATAACCGTGCCGACCGCGTTCCTTACGCTTTGCTGTTTCCCTTTGCTCGATTTCAACTCTTCCCGCGGGCCCTGTGACAGTCCAGTCCTGCCAGTTGCCCACTCTAATTCTAGGCTTGTATGTATGTTTTATCTTGACGCTTTCAATGATACGACAGAACGACTCTGTCGGTTCGACAAATGGCCAATGAGGGATATCGAGTCAATAATGAATGTCGTTATTGGTGCAACATATTGATTTTCGTAAATGAGGCGCGTAAAGATTAGCACCATGGCAGTACAAGTATTGGGACAGAATGCAAGGTAGGTGGGAACAAGAGATAGAAGCAAGGGGAGAGCATATGATAATCGGAGGCCAGTCCAATTCCAAGAAGAAAAGCTTAGATATCTGATATTGTGGATAAGATCCCAGCTCGCCCGACAACGCCAAGACCCTCACCGGTTTCGTTGCGCAGGGTCGATGAGCCAGCCGACGACTGGCCAAGTTGGCCGATGACGTCGCTTTGCAACTGCATGGGCACAAAGACGACCTTGCTTCCGGCGGTCTTCGCCATCTGCTGGAGGGCCTCGAGCTGACGGATCTGCATGGCGGCGGGCGAGGCGAGGATGTCGGCGGCTTGACGCATGAGCCGGGCGGCGTCGACCTCGGCGCGGGCGGCGATGACCTTGCTCTCTCCGATGCGCTTCTGCTGCGCGGCGCTGGAGAGGGACGCGGCGACCTCGGGCGAGAAGACGATGTCCTTGATGAGGATGCCCTCGATGGCCACGCCCCACTTGTCCGCGACGTCGCCGACGATCTCGGCGATCTCGAACGCGATAGCTTCGCGCTCGGTGACAACGGATTGGACCGCGCGCGCGCCGACGACGTGGCGGAGGGTGGTCTGCGCGCGTTCCGTCAGCGCTTGGCGCAGATCCGAGATGCCGAACGCGGCGCGGTACGGGCTTGCGATTTGGAAGTAGATCACCGAGTCGCTGTGGACGATGGAGTTTTTTTTTTTTGATCAGACGGTTCCGCACCGATGAATTGAAAGATGGGAAAGGGGGGAGGGGGGGGAGGGAATGGTTGTCCGAAGAGAAAAGAGGAAACGTACATATCGACAGTTGACATTGTCCCGCGTGATCACGGATTGTCGACCGATGGTGATTATTTGGATTTTGACGTCCACGACGCGAAGCGACTCGGTGCAGACGTTGACCTGGACCAAGCCAGGATCGACCGCCTTGTAGAACTGGCCAAACCGCGAGACCAGTCCGACGGACCCTGCGTGACGGGAAGTCCATCAGATCAGAGGGAATGAACCACAAGACGAAATCATTCTTCGGGTGGGACATCAAACTCTAAAAAACCCACCTTGGCGAACTTCTTTGAACGGATTGGGGAATGGACAGCAAGGGATGGCACCGCAGAAGCCGACGCACTCGCCCAGTGTCTGCATCATTGAGCCGTAGAAGCCGTGTGTGACGCCTCCGACGCCCAAGTCCTGCGCGTACGAAGGCTGCATCTCCTCCTTCCTAAGTGGCTGCACCTTGATGACGTACTTGGGCGTAGGACCAGTGTGGAGATGATCGCGTAGGAGGTCCTCGGTCACTACTACCGTAAGAATTGAGGAATTGGGGAGGGTGAGCAGAGGGGGCAACTTACCATGGGGAGCGTGGTGATCGACGACATTGGAGGATGTGGACTGAACGGGAGACGGCAGATGGTCTTTCCTGTCTGACATGACTGGGCTGGACGAGATGGGAAAGGCGACGTGAAAGAGGCCTGTTGCTATATATAAATGAAAACACGGGCCCCCCTGGTTGCGCAGTCCAGCTATCCGCTGCTGCGCAACCGCACGCCCAATCTCCCCTCTGATATACGGTTCCCTCAACCCAGACCTTCCACCTTGCCCCTGATCGTTTCCTCATCTGGTCCTCCTGACCAGTCTAGGGAGCGCTGGGGAGCGCCCATACAACCTTCGGCCCGGCATGGCACACGAATGCGGATCACAGATCACGCCCGATCATATTAACATAATACTAGGATGCAGTACATACCATATGAACAAGGACCAGAGTTGATCCACCGAGCGACGAATGGCATATCTCGCGTGCATCACGTCGTGTCGTGCTCCAGCTGTGCCCGTCACACGCGATCACGTCGGCACAGCTGGTGACAGCCTGCGCACGCGCACAACCACCCACATGTTCTTTCCTTACCCTTTCTTTTTGCTTTTTTTTTTCTCTCTGAACGAGACCGAGAGTTGTCGGTTTCTCACGCTGCGAATCGATCGATCCATCAGACTCTTCGTTCCGTGTTCCGTCATATTTCAATTATCACAACCGGATCTCGGCAGCTAGCTGGCACGTCTACAGACATTCTGCCCCCCCCAACTCGGGCATGGGAATTGTTGGAGCAAATGAACTATCAGTCAAACATCCTGGAATCGCTCTGTCGGCGCGCATCTCGCAGTTGGAAGGAGGAAGCACATGTACAAGCAGCGCCACAGCCAGCCACCAACGACACTGCCTCCGTAAATCGATAGTTGGGCGTTCTCAGGCCGGGAACACTTTCTTGAATTATGCTAACAACAGGATAAATACCCGATGCTTGGGCTGGAAGTGGCTGACTCCAACGTCGAGTCATGTCTATCGACAAAGTATCCTTTGTCGCCGTTGACGTACAACGCATCCCAAAACCCGCATCAAGTCTATACACTCAGCAATCTGGTTTATTGCAACGGTTAGCAGGAGCAGTCTAACGAAACTAATAGCAAACTAAATGTACAACGTAGATACAGAACCTCGTAGCATACAACATCTACTCTTTCAATTTACATCCACAAAGCAAAGATCTAGCACGCACAACGAGAGGGTCAAGAACGTCTGTACAGTCAGTCAGTCACCTCCACCGCCCGCAAGCTCGAGGATGAGCCGGCAGGCAACGTCCATAAATACGAATGGGGAGACTATATCCGAGCCACCGTGAACAGAGTCAGATCCAGCCTCGGACAATGTGTCTGCTGCATTCACAATGTCGTACTTGCCTGCGCCAGGTTCGGTGCTTGCTTTATACGACCGCTTGTGATGAAAGTCGACGAGGTAGTTGATTGAGTCCACCATATACAATTGAAGGTTCATGAGCACCTTTCGAGGACTTTAATCAACCGGTCCTCAATGGGAAGAAGAGAGAAACATACAACGACGTCTTGCACCCGGACACGCGTCTCTACAAAGTATACGGATGCAGCTGCTTTGAGATCCACATGTCCACCACCGTCATATTCCCGAGCCCGTTCAATTTTGCTATGCCCGTTCTTTCTTCGCCCACCGGAGTGACCATTTTGGTGGATACTCCCGCTCCCCAACCCGCCTAGGTTCTTCTTCTCGCGCCACTCCATCCCTAATGCTTTCAGTGTGCGATAGATCTCGAGCATGACTTCCATAGGCGGGCTCCGGCTGCGAATGCCAAAGTGCCATTTTGTGCGATGGTGCCTTTTCTCTTTGACAGCTGGCCATGCACGCCTGGCACTCGCATAGGATGCCAGATGGTGTTGCTCGGGGAATTGATCTGGTAGCGATGAGTTTAGGACTGCAAAGTTGTTATGCTCCTGTTCCCGTTCATCTTGTTGGGGTGTAGAAAAGTCAAATTCGTCGTCGTCGTCGTCGTCATCATCAAAGCCGTTGAATTCACTTTCAAAGGGATTTGCTTCCCCGTCAGCGCCAGTGGGCGATAAAGCAGCAGGTGATAATAAATTCCGTGGCTACATGAAGAGTTAGTATACGGGGTTGAATCACAAAGGATGGACGTACGTCCATGGCGGCCAATCGCGCGTCACGTTCCTGCTCCTCATACGCCGCCACTGAAAAGGGTGGATAAGGATATACACCATCAAAAATAACAAACAACTTGCGATCTCGTCCTAGCCTTCGCTTGTCTCGCAGTAACATATAAGCCACCTTGACCGCATTTCCTTGCACGCCGTCATCTTTTCGTAGACATGCCCAGACGTCTTCCTTGTCCACGCCTTCCATACGAAGCGCCAATTCGTCTACCACATCCTCCTCGATCCGGCCGAGGCCACCGATAATTTCAAAGTCTATTGCCCTCCCAGGAGTCACTAGTGCAGAGAGGGTTCCAAGGACAGGACCCGGTGGTGGTGGGAGGGGTCGAAGGTATCGCAGTAAGTCTACTTGGAAAAAGGGATGTTGGATGATCTCTGGTACAGTTATGCGCTTGACGGGGTCAACGGCCAGCATTCCAGTGATAAGGCTGCGCGCATCGGAAGAAAGGTTGGAAGGGATATGGTAAGTACCCTCTAACAGATGTCGTTAGTGTGACGCCACCGAGGACAGCACAAGAGATAGGCGCTCACGGCTGATTTTTGTGAAGAGCGCTTGGACATCGTCATCTTCGAAAGGAAGCCTACCACAGAGCATGACATAGAGAATGACGCCAGCACTCCACACATCAATTTCTGGCCCTGTATATAAACCGCCTCGAATGACCTCGGGAGCAGCATAATTGGGACTGCCGCAGCTCGTCTTTAGAAAGTCCCCGTCCTTGATCTCATTGGAGAGACCGAAATCGGCGATCTTAACGTTGAGATCATCGTCGAGGAGTACATTTTCAGGTTTTAGATCGCGATGGACAATCTTCAAACGATGAGAGTACTCGATGCCCGAAATGAGTTGTTGGAAGAAGCGGCGCGCTTGATGTTCTGGCATGCGGCCATTGGCGACGATGTAATTGAAAAGCTCTCCACCTGCGTATTCCAAGACAATGATGATATCGGTTGGCGTTGATATGACTTCATAGCTGGTAGCAGAGGGCATGTCAAATATGGTAACGGGTGATTGTGAGACGGACGGACAGCTTGATAATATGGGGGTGACGTAGAGTTCGCATATATTCAACCTCACGTTGAACACGGTTTTTAGTGCGTGTCATACTGATAACGTGTTTGGAGAGGAACTTCATTGCGACCTTGTGACCCGTGAGTGTATGCACGGCCACTGGCGAAAAAAGGTTATGGCTGTAGGCAGAGCGATCGAGTGAGAGATAAGATCGTACTCTTTACTGTTCCAAAAGTGCCCTCTGCGATTTCTTGTACGACCGTGTACTCTCCGAGCTTTGACGGAGGCATGATATGTATCGGTTCTTGTTCTCTCATCGTCGCGGTCATGCTGGCCTGGCTGATAATGAAAAGGTAGGAAGGTCGCTTATTTGTACTTATTTAGCTACCCTTTGGTGACAATTACGTCATCATTGCCTTTTAAAACATGTCCACCAAGTACAAGTATTGGCTTATGAAGGCCGAGCCCAATTCCCGCATAGTAAAGGGAAAAGATGTTAAAGTGAGTTTCATATCGGCTTTCTCACAGCACATCCGGTCTGTCCGCCTCCAAGTTTAGCGTGGATGACTTTGAAGCAGCCGGGACAACCGCATGGGAAGGAGTTCGGAATCCAGAGGCAAGGAATCTCATGAAGGAAATGAACGTTGGGGACAAGGTTCCGTTTCGCACTCGTGGTTTGTCCTGAAAGGCATGTCAACTGGCTCCAGGTATTGTTTTATCATTCCAGCTGCAATATCCCAGGTCCGTACATCGACGTTGGTACAGTAACGCGTGCTCTCAACTGCCTTCTTCCCAATAGGCATCGCCGGCTTCGCTGAGGTCACAAAGGAGGCATATCCCGATTGTGAGAAATCCCTTCACAGTATCGCAGTGGTCGGTTTTTTATCTTCCAACGTCGGCAGATACCGCGTGGGATTCGTAAGTTGTTAATTGTTGGTTGGAGACTGCACCCGTTTGAAACGCGAAAAGCAAACACCCGTACTATGATCCCGTGGGTTGCGGCCATTCATCATCTTTCTTTGGCTCCGTTTGACGCTCGATAGAAATGCGATGAAACCAATCCCAAGTGGTTCATGGTCGATGTAAAGTTTATATCACGCGCCGCGCATTTTGTGCCATACGCCCTCTTGCGAGAGATCGCAGCAGGCCGTGTGACGCAGTCAGCTGGTATTGAGTATATCGGGGAGGAGGGGATAGGAGCAATCAAAGGTAATTTCGTACATTTGAATAGGTTGGAGCTGGCTTGAACGATGTCTGTCATACAGACATGGATTTAGTGCACAGAGGACGGCTAAGCGTACAACGAGTGCGGCCAGAAGCGTGGGACGTGATCGGGCAGCTGGCGGAAAAGGGTGGGTGGAGTGAAGGGGTGGGAAAAGGTACGAAGCGAGGTCGGGATGAGAGAGAGAGAGAGTCGGGAAGAGGAGGCAAGCGAAGACGTTGATGTGGATAAAATATAAAAATTGAATTGCACGTGGTGTATGTATGCGTGTGAGTGGGCGTGTTGTTGAGCAGCGCGGTCCCCGAAAGGGCACGCTCTCCTCTCCTCTCCTCTCCTCTCGTCCCGTCCAGCCTCGCCTCGCCTCGCCTTCCCTGTCCCTCGTCTCCCTTGGGGTACACACTCCCTCGTCCGACCCCCTCCTTTCTACAATCGTCCTTTTTTTACATCACCTGCTTCTTGCCGAACTTCACCCGGTCATGAGCAGCGCCGATGCTGCCTCAGCCTTTGCAGCTTCCTCTCCCTCCACATCTGGCTCTCTCACACCTTCATCGTCAGGCACAGGTCAAGTTGATCTGCCTTCTGAACAGCACGCGCTGCACAACACCCCTTCTACGCATGTTCACGTCCACTCACCTACAGACACGGTCACAGGTGTACTCGATTCTCGCGTCGACAATCTGGCATCTGACGTAGGCGAAAATGCGTTTATGATCATCGAGGGGGAAAGCCAGGATGACTCGGTAGATGATGGCGGTCACGAGAGCGTGGACGTGCAGGGAAAGGAAGGCGTCATGGTTATGGATAACGGCGAGGATGGTCAGCAGTGGTTTCCCGAGCATGACAACCACGAGCTCAAACGCGTCAAGGTATGTTTCATATCCAGGTGGCTTTCAGTCCAGCGTCTTGATACCCGGCCATGCCATGTACTTGACGTCCGAATCTCATGTCATGTATTAGGTCTATGAGCTCATCAACTCGCGTTGGGTTGATCAAGGCACCGCGCTCTGTTTTGGTCAATACGAGGATGGTGAGGCAGCCCTCATCGCAAAAGCAGAAGCAAATATGTCAGAGATCATCCTCAAGACAACAATACGTTCCAGTGATGTGTATCAGCGCCAGCAAGGTAAATGTTCTTTGTTCCCATTGTATTCAGTGCTACATTCACGAACATTTCGTTTAGACACTCTCATCGTTTGGACAGAACCGGATGGCGTCGACTACGCGCTCAGTTTTCAGGATCCCGAGGGTTGCATGGAACTGTGGAATTTCATACTCGAAGTACAGAGTTTGCGTGCAAATAGTGGTGGTGCGTCTGCATCCGATCTGGCCTCGTGCCCAGCGTTTAAGAAATCCTGTGTACGTAAAGATCATCAAACCGAATCGTCCTCTCCGCTGGCAGGACCCGAGCCATCGATCACTACAGCAAGTATCATTCGCTCTGGCCATCTGCCACAACCCGCTTTGGGAATTATAATGGAAATAGACAGGGCTATCCGTGCCCTGTCTCGGACTCCAGCCATCAAGGACAAGATCTGCGAATATATTCAGCGCGCGGTCCGTGGTTCCTTCCCGTATTTATGTGCCACAACCGAACGATTGTATCAGGATTATATAAAAGCCATGATTGACATCATGCATCAGGCGGAGGACTTGGAGAACCTTGAAAATCTCCACTCCCTTTGCTCTTTAATGCAGACAATCCGTGAGTCTTGATCTCCGTCGTTTAAGGTAGGCTAAAATCCGTTACGTAGTCTTGATGAGCGATCACAGCATGTATGAGCACATTTTGGATGATGACCGTTTCTTCGGTGTACTAGGAATGCTTGAATGTGAGATTCCATCGTTGCTTTGTCTAGTCCTTTCACGAGCTTGCCATAGACGATCCAGAATTTCCCGTTCACAAGGCCAATTATCGTGACTTCCTTCGCGATACGACTCGGTTTCACCAGCCTATCGCCATTCACGATCCTCTCATTCAGAAGAAGATACATCACACGTACCGCCTTCTCTTTCTCAAGGATGTTGTCCTCGCTCGCGCCCTCGATGATTCAACGTTCAATGTCCTCAATTCATGTATCATTTTTAACCAGATTGATATCATTACCCACGTGCAGAACGACGTCCAGTTTCTCCAGGACATTGTCGATTTGTTTCCCGGCCCGACCCATGGACCACCAATCTCTCTCAACGGGGTTGCGAAGACTAGGACGGGCATTGATATCGACATGAGCTCTGAGGGTCTTCCAAATGGCATTCACAATGATCACCGTCGTCGTGAAGTCATTCTTCTGATCCAGCAACTGTGTATAATGGGCAAGAACGTTCAGCTACCGACTCGCATGGGTCTTTTCAAGACACTTGTTGATCGCGGGATTGTGGGGCCGGTACAATGGGCTCTCGGCCAGCCAGAAGGGACGGAATCTGGACAGCAGATGATCGCAGTGGCTGGCGAGGTACTCGTCACATTATTAGACCATGACGTGAACGGCGTTCGCGAATATGTGGTAACACAATGCGAGGGCTTCGAGGCTCGCGAGAGCCGAGACGAATCTCTCCTCACCCTATTATGTGGTTTGATGGTACGAAGTCGGGATCTAGGGGTACAGACGGTGGTAGGAGACTCACTAAAGCTGATGTTGGAGATGCCGCCGCAAGATGTGAACGACATCGTGCGTGCGTTTCCACGGCGTGTGACATGCAATTTATTCATAAAACTCTTTTCGGCAGCAAACCCCGGCGAAACCGTTCTCGCGCGCAAGGGATGACGCCCGAACGGAGAGATTTCTCGATGATTTCTACAAACTTTGCGTACATCCGCTCCTCAAACCCATCTTTGACATTCCGGATCACAAACATCACCCACTTGGTAAAAGGCCACCCATCAATTTGATATTACGAACTCAATGATAATGTTTAACTTCCAGATTCGAACCTTATCTTAACACGGAGAAGACGAACCTTTATCTATCTTTATGCGACTTGTTGTCCACTTTCGCTTTGCAACATACTTTCCGAAGCCATTTCTTCATGCTCACTTCTGGTATATCCTCACATGTTGCCACCATTTTATTTAGCAAAGACAAGCATCTCCGTCTCGGTCGGTGGCTTTCCTATCGCCTCTGTATTGCACAATCTCCTGTCCTGATCGACCCCCACTTGTAGCCGCCCTCCGTTTTTTCCGGATACACTTAAAAAACAACAACCGGAATTTTTTGAACCATCTCATGAAGTTGGAGGTCTTCAAGCCCATCGTTGAGTTGACCATCAAGGAGTCTCGTCGCGATACCCTAGTAAACTCGTCATGTCAAGAATTCTTTGAGTTCATGCGTCGAGTGTGTCCCCTTCCTCCCCAAAATTTCGTTTTGCCATGTATACTCATCGCGATACAGGAAAATATCAAGGATGTTATTGCTCATATTATGCTTAACTATGAAGACCGCATAAAGGAACTATCGGAAACTCGCTTCTGCGGCCAATGCTTCAAGGGTTTCATACGTCGCTATGAGATGAACATCCATCCCCCCCCACCAGAGGTCGAAGAAAAGCCTCCAGCACAGTATGTGTCCCTTCCGCCATCAATTCTAAGACGTTCGTAATGTTTCTTTTACAAGTCAACCACTGGAGATGCGCCGCGTCGACATCGACGAGGAGTCCTACTTCAACGGCGACGACGAGGAAGACGGGGACGAAGGAGTCGCACCCGGTCCGCACCCAGCACCGGCCCCCGCACTCCCGGCCCTTCTTTCCCCCCCTCTCTCCCGCTTCCAGTTCGCGCAAAAGCGCAGACGGGCGCGTACGCCCGGCATCCCCTTACGCACCGGCCTCGCCGGCATCATGCAGCGTGCGCCGGCCCCGGCAACGCCGATCCACCTCCCGCGCACGCCTCCCATCAGCGCGCTCGTCGACTATGACGAAGACGACGAGCAGTCCTCGGATCCCGAGGATGTGCTCCTCGAGTCCCTCGTCTCGTCCAAGCCGCTCGCTCCGGCCGGCCGGCACCGTGGCCATCTCACCTTCACCCAGCCCGAAAAATGTCACCGCCGCGTCAACCGCCACCGCCGTCGCCGTCGTCGCTAACAATGCTGGAGCTGGCGGTAGCGGTGGCGGATTCGTGCCGTTGCGCGCGGAGAAGCGCAGACGTGTCGAGGAGGAGGAGGATGAGATGGGTCTCGAGCGGCTCGTCAGCGGGAAGTCGAAACGTCCCGCCAAGACTGGACCAACAACAGCCGGGGATGAAGCCCCAAAACGCATCCGGTTACGATTCGGCGCGGCCAGTTTGGCTGCAGCGTCATCCACGCTGCCTACCTCGGCCCGTTCAGAATCAGGCGCCAAAGATGGAGATACGGGTTAGAGGTTGGCACACCTTGCTGGCGACAAATGTTACTCTTAGTCGTGCTTCAAATTTTTATCTGCACATCTCGCACTCTCTTTTCTTAAATTAGATTACTGTTCTCCCCTGCTTGTGTCAACATGTATCCCTGTATTTTCACTGCGCAGTTCCCCCATCCTCGTATGTGAATTCGCATCCAGCAAAGTCAAGTAGATTTCGCAAGTATCGGTAGTATACAGGACCTGTGCAAAAGTAAATTGTACCCGACAACGGGGAGGCTAGTAGAAGAAGACAGTAACATGGTATGCAAGAAGTTCGAAGACACAAGTAAGGATTTGATTGCGGACACATTGTGGGTACGAGTATTGATTACGAAATATGGCGTATATATCAAGATGAAGCGCAGGAGTGGGGAACGGTTAAACAATATGACGGTGCAATGGAATGAAAGGAGAGAAGAGTGTGTGAACGGACAGACGATTAGGCGGCAGCATGGGAGAGAAATAAATAGATAGATACGAACGAGTAGTCCGTACGTGGGTGCGTGAACACAGAGACCAGGGTGAAAATGACGAGAAATTGGTGGAAATGTATGTTCATATATATAGACTGCTACAAACGTATGCCGCGTTGCGACCTCTAAACACTGTTTTGTGTGAGTGTCGACATGGCATGCATGGGCTGTTGCTGTTGTTCAATGGTGTCAGAAATGAGATTGCCGTCATTGTTATTGCTGTTGATGGAATTGAGAGTAAAGTTCGTATGGTTCGTCTGCTCGGGTATCGGGGAAAATTGATTGCTACTATTGCCAGTGGAGGGATGTGGGGAAGGAGATATGCCGAAAGGGGAGAAGGACGAAGATGAGGACAAAGATGCTGCGGGCGACGGGCCTAGACCGTATACGGCTTGACGAGGGAATGTGCTTTGATTGAGTGACGTCGGGCCCGGTGGGGGGGAAACGAATCGTGGAGGGGGAGGTGAAGCGACATTGAACCCGTAGTGCAAGCTGGATGTTGACGTGATACCAGACACATCTCGGCCAGATTTCTGGCTCACATCCAACTGCAACACTTCCGGAGGGTAAGTTACACCTGAAGAAATGAAACCAGCGGGCGGTTGCGGAATAGAGCCGCTGACGGGATTGGTAGGCGTGCGGACACCAAGAGGGTTTTTACTGTAACTGATCCTGATACCTCCACCCTTAACAAGGCCGCCAAGAGTTGAACCGTAGAGTTCATTCAGGGCTTTGGTGGCATGTTGAACGTCCACAAACTACATAAGGAAAGCTGTCAATTCCTGAAACGCACCAAAGGTGAATAGATATGGACCGACCTCAACGAAGCACATTGGTCCATTGCTCTTCTGTCGGAAGCATAGCTTGCGGAAGCCAGGCTGATGAGAGAACAGAGTCCTCAGGCTATCTTCGAGATGGTTCGGCCCATAACCAGGTGGCGGGGGCGAACTTGGGAGATTGCCAACATAGAGGGTGTTGATCTGGACATCCATGTCAGATTCTCGTTGCGAGAAACCCAACTACGATGGAACAAACTCACAGGAGGATTCTGATCGACTATACCATTCCGGCCACTCTTCTCAGAGCTTGCACCCGATGCAGGGCTTGGCAGTTGGGGTGACGTTGAACCCGTCCCGCTCGGAACACTTTCACACATGGTACTCACGGCGAGCGAGGCCAACGATCGCGGAACCTCCTCGTCTACACTGCCCTGAGAACCGGCGGCACTGGACCCACTGGAAAACGGAACGGCCGTTTCCCCACCAGACGCTGGTGAATAGGCACGGGGACGAGATGGAAGGGAGGGGTGTGCAGGCTGTGTCGTGTTCTGGTGCGAAGGTGTGAATGAGCCGATCGCGGCCCCGGAGGCAAACGGAGTCACATCACGCGGAAGAGGGGATGGATGGGGCGGTTGAGAAGGGGGGGATGATGGACGCGGAGGAAGAGTCGAGGAGATGGGTACAGACATCTTCCTTGAGGTGTTATTGACGGGATCGCGGGCAAGCGCACCCCATGGGGGGGCAGCTACTGCACGTGATGGCAAAGGACCGATGGCTTCACCAGCGGTTGCAGCTAATAACGAATTACCAGTGGGGCGTTGTGAGGATGGTACCGAATGGAAGGCATCAAATGCATAAGAGTCACTGGAGCGTAAACGTGCATTACGCTCCTTGTCAGCCTCGGCCTTCTCTTTCCACTTGCGTTGCTCTTCCTCAAAGCGGTCGCGTACACCGCGGGCGGTAGCATTCCCGAAAGGGATGCTGACCTTGCGAGAGGAAAGATCGTCTTCGTGGGCATCCAGCCGATTGTCACGACGGCCATTTATGCCAGCAAAACCCATAGCACCTAGGGTACCAAGCTCACGCTCGCGCGCACTGAGAGCCTCACCCGCAGCGGTAGCCGCTTGAGATGACAGACTTGTGAGGCCATTCATTCCTGGCATACTCGCGAGCGCTTCCGGAGGGACAGTTCCTCCCCCTGTACCGATGATAGTTGACAGCTGCGGAGGGAGAGGACCAATCCCACGTTTGGTGTGCAAGTTCTTCTTCGCCATTTCAGCCTTGAGGACTGCACCCTTCTCAATGTCAATGCGGCGACCTTGTAACGTATCTCGCGCGTCAAGGGCTTCGGCGCGGGTCCGAAATTTTGCGAATCCGATGATCTGCTTACGCGTCGACATTCCTGTGTTGGTACCACCTGGTCCAGCAGGTCCGTTTGAAACAAGGTGAGAGAAGTGGGCATCATCGGCAGGTTGCCAGGAAGACGTAGTCCCATCGCGACCACCATCAACCACAACGCCACCTTGATTGATAGTGACAAGATTGTAGGGATCATTGGGTCCCCCGTGCGAGGAATAACCGGGACGGACGGCGTTTGCGGAACTAGCCGAAGCGGAGCCGTAAGCGGTGAGCTCCTTATTTGGAATTTTGAGAGTCGCCGCTTCAAACCCGGGAGAGAAGGTGAACATGTTCTGGAATTCCCGCTCCTTAGAAGAGAAACAACACAATTAGCCTAATCGGGATATTAGTCCCCAGGCGACAAATGCTGTGCTTACCTGCATATCCTCAGGAAAGCCGACGACAAAAATTGTGGAGATTTCCTCTTGTGAGGACGGTTGGGTTGCACTATTGGAATGATTTACTTGAGAGACAGTAGGAGTGGAAGCGCTAGCTGGTAAGTGTGGTCCGTATGGTGTTTGAGATTGCATCTGTTGGGGGTGTAGACCATTCAGAAACGATGCTTGTGTCGTCGCATGAAGGCCATTGAGCTGTTGCTGAGGTGGCTGAGCCTGAGCCTGTTGTTGTTGGGCACCGGGCGAGAAGAGACCAGCCTGCTTATGAAGTTGCTGAGCAAACGGATCGACGTTATTAAAAAGGGCCTTGTTTTGACCCACAAGACCCGGAGGCCCTTGAGGTGCCCCTATAAAGTCGTAACTGCCTCGAGGGAGGACATGCTCAAATGTACTTGTGGCGGGTTGGTGAGGTGGGGAGGACATAGACTGAGTAGCTGTGTAGATATCTATAGGGAAGTTCTGAGAAAGGTTCGAGGTGTCGCGGAAGGTTTGGGGGTTATTGGCGGGGATGGAAGCTTGGCGACTACGTGCATTTGAAAAGGCGTTAAATGCAGTGCTAGTACGATAAGGCCCAGGAGGGACCAGGTTGTCGAGCTTCGCGAGTTTCTGGTGATCAAGGTCCGAGTGGGAGGGGAAATCAGAATGCATATTGTTATACATAGTTGGAGGGCTGAATGAATCAAAATGCGTATGCGGAGAGTCTGGACGAAGTTGATTTGTGCTCGGCTGATACTGAGGGGAACCCACAGATGAGGCGGATAATGATGAAGCGAATGAGGGGGCTGTGGGAGCCTCCGAGTCAGAGGAAGACAGAGGCTCTGCGTCAGCCTGAGCGTCAAGAGAGTCTAGGAGAGAGCGGTTGATGAAATCCTCGTCCTGAGCTCTTCGTGGAGGCTGGGGATGGACAAATGGGGGGCGGGACGAGACGAGAGAAGCCAGGGTGGGCGGTTGTTGTGAGGCCGAGGGGTGGGTGAATGTGTGAAATGTATGGGAGGAAAGAGGGAGGGAAGCTAGCTTTATAGCATAGAAATCTGAAAGCACGGGCGAGAGTAAATGCTCAGCCAAGGGGAGACGCGATCGAGTCGAGCAAGGAAACGCACCGGTCGATGATGGAGCGAAGGAAGCGGGCGTCGGCCGTCCGAGCTCGGCCAACCCACGCTTGCATTCCCCCGTTTAAACCTTCCCACGCACAGACCATTAAACAATAAAACCTTAACCTTATTAGTCCATTCCCTGATCACGTGAGTACGACCCACGTGGGGGATCGACGAATAAGGTCACAGCACCACAGCTGACTCCACTCCAGGCCGGCTCAGCCTGAGCGCTGAGCAAGAGCATGGGGTCATTGTCACACCCTCCGCTGTTCAATACAACGACTCGGCGTGCTCCCAATGAGTCCATGACCCTGCCCACGTCGTCATCTGTGTGCCCTTGTGATCGCCCTTCTCTCAAAGTAGCCCCTAGCTATTTATACCCCGAGGTTGAGTGCCGGCGAGAGACAAGTAACAACGTGAGAGCAAGTAAACGAGGCGAGGGCAGAGGAACCTGAACCAGGTGGTCAGTGTAAAAGATGTTTGGGAACAAAAGCGATCACGGTCCGCCCGGCTGAACCAAGATGGCACCCCCTCCTCCACGCGACCGGTGCCGTCTGTCAAAGGTGTTGCGTGATGCCTGCCAAAAGCAAAGCGAAGCTTCTTCTGGCCGGCCCGTGTCTCCTCTTGAACAAAACAAATTTGACTCGGCCCTTTGGACGTGGTCGTGCTAGTACCATACATGCCCCGTGCTGGTCACCCACGGTCAAGGTAGCAAATTTATTTGACCCCAACCCTTTCGATGAACAACCGAATAACGTACGCGGCATCATAGAAGCTTTAACACAAGTCCGAACTTTACGCCCCCGACAAGCCGAACAAGTGAGCCTCGGCTTGACAGGTGTAAGAAAGAGATATTACGTGGAATGGTCATCGCAATAGCTTTGAGGGTTAAGTCGGTGATTATCGTGCTCGCCATCCAACGTATCAACTTCAAGGTCTTTCGAACGAAGTGGTGAGTACGCCGGCAGAAAAGCCGACACCTTGGAAGAGTCCGTCAGTGTCCCCTAATCTTGACTCATGTTTGGTATCTTGGGTTGTGACAAGCGCGGGTGCGGGTGCTGGGGGTGTGGATGGTGGGTGCTTGTGTTTGGATGCGCGGGTACGTGTGGAAATAAAGACTGGAGAATATTTGACGTGATTTGCAGGGTCGAAACACTTCCCCGAAAAAGCAGAAGAGCTTGCATCAGCCATTGTGGCTCTCAGTTTCCAGAGGTTGCTCAAGTTGAGCAACCACCAAAAACCACCAAAAACCAGCTAAAACATGGAAACTCAGAAACTTGGAAACCCAGGACCATTTTCTTGGAAACCTGGCTGGATGGTCTGGGATGGAAACCTAGGAAACATACTGGAACCCTTGTGACTTCAGAGCTAGGTCCTATATACAATTAGTGATGTGCAAGGCTTGGCTCCAAGCTGTTGAGCCCTGGCTGCCAAGCCCTAGAAGCCTGAGCTGAGCTGGGCCTTACTAGATGGCTTTGTAGGGCCCATGGCCTGGCTTGCACTCAATGAAGCCTGAGCCAGGCCTTCAAGCTGTTGCTTTATAGTGTCAATGTGATGCCACATGTTGACCTTGGTCATATGCTCAAATTTTAATTCTGAGTTTGGCAATTTTTTTTCCCCCATCCATATCCATAAATCTGTGCAGTTTTTCTGTGAAAATACTGCCCAAACATACTATTCCTGCTGTCACTGAGGATGTCAACAAATGCTGCTTCATCAGTGCCTCACCCAAAATGGTTACTGACAACATCAAGAAAGCTTCTTGATGCCTCTAATTCATTGGCACCAACACTCTCTGCCCATAAATGTGCTATTGAAGCAAAGTGAGCCAGTGATGAAGCTGCTAAATGACACTAATCATCCTTGTCTGTGGCATCAGACCTGCCAATTCTGACATCAAATCCTTCATCATCACCTGTCACAGATGCTCAAGAGATCTCTTCTGATTCAGATCATGAGAGCCAACAACCTCATACATGTTTCAACACATGCACAGTGAATTGTAAACTAATCAATGTTGAATTACAACATGTAGGAAAAAATCACAAGTCCACACAGTAGTCTCCAGTGATGAGAACCCTGTGACAATCAAGGAAGTCATGCAACCTGTGAGCAGCCTACCTGTTAAGATTCTCAATTGTTGTGTTGGTGGCAGATGAGAGTGTATGCTTGGTGCACTCACAAGCGGTGTGGAGACGATGAAGTGCATGGGCATTTGAGGACAGGTCTTTCTTGAACTTGTGTCTGAACTCCTGGATGAAGTGATTGATGAGGTGGTAGTCAAAGTCTTCTCCGCCAAGGTGGGTGTCACCAGCTGTGGCCTTGACCTCAAAGATACCCTCCTCAATAGTCAAGAGAGAGACATCAAAAGTTCCACTGCCCAGGTTGAAAATGAGAATGTTCCTCTCCCTGGAAACCTTATCAAGACCATATGCAATAGCAGCAGCAGTGGGCTTGTTGATAATGCAAAGAATGTTAAGACTGGAAATTGTACCAGCATCCTTTGTGGCCTGACATTGTGAGTCATTAAAGTAAGCTGGAACAGTGACAACCACATTCATAATGTTGCCACCAAGATAAGATTCTGTGGTCTCCTTCATTTTCAAGAGAACCATGAATGAAACTTCCTCTGGTGACTGTATGAGGGGGATGTCAAAAATGAGCAGGATCCAACTCAATTCATACTTACAAATTCCTTCTCCTCACCATGGTACTGGACTCTAACAGTGTGTGCATGTCACATGACACAAAGCCATGGCCTGAGCATGAGCCAGGCCAGGCCTGGCCTGACCCTTCCAATAGGGCCTAGCCCACTATTTTTCTGAGCCCAAGCCACATCAAGCCAATCCCAAGCTGGGGCTTTTGAGCTGAGCTGGGCCCTGCACATCACTATGTACAACATCTCATGGTGCTGCAAGAAAGGAATTAGACATGAAGGCATAGAATCTATGTGGAAAGGTGAGTAATCAAATGTGAGCCCCAATGAAACCCTATTCTAAGGGCTTTGTAGAATGTACAAATATTCACAACAGGCAGATAGCATTGACTAATCTATGTAGTGATCCTTGTCAGCAGCATTGTCATCATTGCCATGCTCCAGGATGGCCCTCCAGTACCACTTGCTCACATGATCTATGTGGCTGAGAAAGACTTGCAATGGTCACCAGTGATGCTTGTGTGCAAATAATGGGGGCTCAATATAAGAGCCCCTCATGAACACCATAACAGCATGTTCCACATGCCAAGGTAATAATCAACAATAGTTATTAAGTGAACAAAAGAGGAGCCATACCACAGTAAGGATTAGGGTGTATAGACCTTTCAGTGGATGTTCCGTGTTGAGTACAGGGTGAAGGACAGAGTCTTTGGCATATTGAAGATATTGCTTGCCAAAGGAGAGTATGAATTTGGACTGTAGCAAACCATTGGGAGCCTGATATGCCATTGTAAGAATTGTCAGCAAAAAATGAACCAGATGACCTGATGTGGTCATGGTCACAAGGGTGATGATATCAGATCAGCAGCTGATGGTGTTTCATTGGGCTTGTGAAAGATTTATCATATGGTGACTGGCTGTTCTTTACTGAGTATGTATCTCCAGGCTGGCTGATGCTGGCAGACACTCTCCAATAAACAAGCAGTCTGAGTAAAAACATGACAATTGTTTCCAGGCTAGGAAATGTGAGTCAGACACTTACAAATCCCTCATCTGTATAGCCAATGTATGAAGATTCTTGACCAGACTGACTGACACTCTCTGGTATATCTTACATACTGTATGCTACTTGAAGGCAACTTCATCACCTAGCAAGAATAAAACTATTGACTTACTCAATATCCCCATGGATGGCATCAAAGAGCCTCATGAACTTGATGAGTACCTCTCAAAGCCTGTGGAGAAGGTCCAGGACCCTTTTGCTTGGTGGTGGGACCACCATAACACCTATCCAAAGTTATCAATGATGGCATTCAATTATCTTGGCATTCCTCATGAGTATCTGGTCCTTTGCTGTATGCAATGATTTCACCTAATAACTTTTAAGCCACTTCAACTGCTGTGGAACATGTTTTCTCACAGGACCAACAGCTATTGCACTTCAGACACAATTGACTATCTGGGGGATCAATCTGTGCCTTGTTGTGCTTTGGTGACTGGAGCAGGAAGAAATTGGTTACTACTCATGATGTCATTGAGGCTCTTCAGTACAGCAACGGAAAGGCAAAGCAGGGCTTAAGTGAGAAGGAGCTGGAAGTTCTCAATGACTGAATACTATAGTAACTACTATCTTGAATGTAACAAGTTTTAGCCTTGCATCTCAAATATAGCTTTGCTCTCTGTCCCTTTGCTCATACCTGCCTTCAGATCTTAGCAACATGAACTCAATGTGCCCATGGTGGTGTGCTACAAACTGGCTGCCCCAGTGAGGCTTTGTTCCAAGTCAATCTGACCCCCTCTTCCCATCAAATTCCCTTGTCCAGTTGCCCTGGGCAACCCATCCTACAAGCAAGCACAATCAAGCTTCAATGCACTAGCTGCACTGACAAATCATGCAAAATGGTGTTGAGCCCCACAGCAGCCTTGCACTACATGCTGTGCATTCCTCATCTCACATCTCAATGAGTCTTCACTTTCTCCCTCATCACCACCACATCCTTTCTGCAACAACACCACTGCCTGTTGAGATAAAGAGCAGCCAAAGTGTTGACACATTGGCCCAAACTGTCTGGGCAGCCCACAGGCCCAGACCATATAAGTGTTTCAGCTCAGTTGCTGCAACGCATACAATAGCAATTTGATAGTGTGATCTAAGACAATCAGTAGCTAGCACAAAGCGATTGTGAAAACAGTTTGATAGTTGATATGGATAAAATAATTAGGGACACTCTCAGATACCTAAGAGTGTTGTACATACAGTAGATACTTCAGTTTTGTCTCACAGAAACTGAAGTAAGTACTTACTATCTCATGATCTTATCAGTAGCTAATTATGCATGTAGTAAAGTTTTATTAGGTAAATATGACACAAAAGTTTCATCTCACAGAAACTGAATTTTATTAGATCTATTATGATCTAATCTACCTTATCACTGCATGATTCAACACTGCCTTCATCCACACTTTCTCCCCTTTCACCTGCTGCCTACACTGACTCTCTACACAATACACCTTCACCATGTTCTGATCACATGCCCAGGTCTCAGTTCAACTCAGTCCAGCCGACCCTAAGCCCAGGTATCTAACCCTTGCATCCAGTGTGATTGGAATCACAGTGTCATGAACCATTTCCTGGAGAGGGCCCTTGAAGGACCCTTCCCTATTGGAGGAAACCTAGACTCTATGGTGCCACCCTGTTCACATGGCCAAAAGGGGTGAGTAGAGGTGTCCATAATATTGCATGTGCATTGTGGCATGATTGATTCTAGGCACACAATCAACATACAACAAGCCCTACTTGGTGACAACCTATCTAATAGTAAAGGACAATATTAGAGGCCCTCTAAACACCCTTTAGGATGACCCCAAGGTCCTTATATATTGGATGCTGATGAAGATACTATGGACCCTAGAATGCATTAATAGACTAACTCTAATAACCTTAGAATGAACTATAAGACAACACTAGGGACCTTAATACTAATATTAGGGTCAACTCTAAGGACCCTAATAGAACCTTATAAGAGCCTTATCAGGAACACCTCCTCACTGTCAAATACTCCAAGTCTCAGAAAGACCAGCCCTAAACTAACTGACAGCAAATGAATCAGATGCTTTGCACATGCACTAGGCAGTGAACACATGGACACTAGAAGGACCTCCTTACTCAGCAGCTTACTGAGCATGACTGAGCATGCTCACTAAGTGTCCTCCAATGTCTTACTCATCTCCCAATGGACAGTCTGAAGACTGTCTGCTACTTTATTGAGCGCTTATATACTACAAGAGAACTGCTAAATAGGGAACAAGTCATAACCTTGTTATCAAGCACAATTGATGGATGAGTAAGAAGTTGGAGTACACTTACTGAGCATGCTCAGTCATGCTCAGTAAGCTGCTGAGTAAGAAGGCTCATATTGATGAGTAAGAGCCTTTAGTGTCCACATGTTTACTGCTTAGTACATGTGCAAAGCACCTGATTCATTTACTGTTAGTTAGTTTAGGGCCAGTCATCTGAGGACTTGTGGTTTTGTCTGTGGAATAGAGTTGTCCATAAGGCCCCTTATATAGTTCTATTAGGGTCCTTAGAGTCAACCCTAATACTTGTATTAAGGTCCTTAGTATTTCCTTATAGTTTGTTCTAAGGTTATTAGAGTTAGTCTAATAATGCATTGTAGTGCCTCTTGTAGAGCACTTTGGGTTGTCCTAAAGGGTCTTCGGGGAGGCTATAATACTGTCCTATCTTGCTAAAAGGGTTGCCACTAAGTAGGGCTTGTTGTATGTCAATTGTGCCCAGAATTGCTTGTGTGACAGTGCGTGTGTGATATTGTGGACACCTCTACTTACCCCTTTTGTCCATGTGAACAGGGTGGCACCATAGGGGTTGGGTTCCCTCTAATAAGGAAGGGTCCTTCAAGGGCCCTCTCTGGGAAATGGTTCATGACAGCAATGAAGAAGCAATGAATCACATTGCTTCTGTTCCAGATGTTCCTGTACTGCTATGTACATCATTTCCCGATTAGGAAAGTACTTATGACACCAAGATTGCTACTATGGAAGCACCTAATGCTTCCAGCACTGAGATCATTTACAACAGAAGCAACTATTGCTTCTATGAGCCATCCTTGCTACTACGGCACCTACCAGTACTTACAGTAGTGAGAACCTTATCCCTGAGGGGTATATAAAGCTTTCAGTTGTAGCAGTTGAGCCTTAAGCTCAACTTAGTTTGCCAATCCCAAACAGTTGACTCCTACCTCATCTACAGAGCCCCTCTCATCTTGTTGACATACTCTAGAAAGGCATCACACCCTTTCCCCTCCATGAGTATTGCTTGCTTGACTCAAGCATATCTGCATTGGTATGACCTATTTAAAGATGTGGCCATTGATCTTATTTGGAGCCTTAACACTCATCATCACCAACCTCAGCTGCATGTGACATACTAGAGCAACCAGTCAATGAAGTAAAGGGTGAAGGAGGTATCACTTACATGACAAGATAATAGAGTTCTCCCTGTGTTGCGCAGCATAGAGCGCAGCTAACAGGCCAAGCAACCCACCTTAGAGGTTGTGCTAATGCTCAAGTGATATTGGGGTGTAGAGCGATGTGTATACTCGTCTACAAGTATGGTATTTATACCTCTATGACCCAGGGCTGTTCCTAAGTCCAAAAGAGGTGACTACAGGTGTCCACTATATCGCGCATTAAGTGACGCGTGATGTGGAAATGTTCTAGACGCAGCATAAGGCTGCATCTTGTGATAGATAGCATAGTATGCGTAACCCTATTGCCATAAGCGCATATACTAAAGTTCTGTCTAACACGTAACATCTATGAGCGGATCTTGAACCTTGTATGAAGGTCTTCGCCTTCTTTGATCCATTCGGGTTCCGGTTCAACACCCTGCTGCAGCTTTGGTGGCCTTGATGATGACCTGACATTGATACTTGGGTTTACTGTCTGTCTTGGGAAATGAGTTCTGAAGAAGGATATGGCATCCCTGACAATGCTTGCCATATAGATGTGTTGATCCTTGAGTCAGAGGTCCTTTCTGGTCTTGGGCAGTACAAGTTATGCATACATGGGCCACTTAGACTGCCCGGTGCTTGCAGCCTTCTGGGTTTTGCTCTGGAGGTTGGGAGCCTTTGTAACCTGTGGTTTCCATGGTGGAAAAGCATACATCAGTGTTGGGGCTTATCAATGAGAGCAACGTGTACCTCTGCTTGAAATGCACTGTCATGATGGCTCTTCACTCAGATGATAATTTAGTTGTTGAGATGGCAATCTGTCATGGTAATGAGCTATGTCAGTTCTCAAGCCTGAAGTCAAGTTGATAGTAAAGTGTGTTTTGAGAAACGGGCTGGTTCCCATTGTAAAGAGTAAGGATCCCTGCAGCGGTCGAAGTGTTTTATGCTAAACAGGTTATGGCCAATAGACCCTTCCTAGTATGACTTGGTCCATTGAGAAGCTAGGGTAAGTTTGTAATGGGATAGACTAGGGCTTGTCATGAACCATTCTCTGGAGAGGGCCCTTGAAGGACCCTTCCTTATAGGAGGAAACCCAGCCTCTATGGTGTCACCCTGTTCACACAAGCAAAAGGGGTGAGTAGAGGTGTCCACAATATCGCGCGCGCATTGTTGTGCGAGCGATTCTTGGCACAATCGACATACAGCAAGCCCCACTTAAAGGCAACCCTTCTAGCAACAAAAGACAGTATTAGGGCCTTCCTAAGGACCTTTTGGAACGACCCTAGGAGCTCTGCAATAGGCACTAACCTAGTATCAAAGGCCCTACAACGCGTTATTAGACCAACTCTAATAACTATAGAACGAACTATAAGGCAATACTAAAGACCTTAATAGAAATATTAGGGTCAACTCAAAGGACCCTAATAGAACTATATAAGGGCCTTATAAGATGACACTATTCCCTAACCGAACTACAAGTCCTCAAATGACCGGCCCTAAACTAACTAACAGGAAATGAATCAGGTGCTCGCATGTGTACTAAAGCAGTGAAACATGTGGACAATGGAAGATCTTACTCATCAAGAAGAGCCTTCTTACTCAGCAGGTTACTGAGCATGACTGAGCTTGCTCAGTAAGCGTCCTCCGACTTCTTACTCATCACTCTATTGTGCTTGATAACAAGGTTATGACTTGTTCCCTATTTAGCAGTTCTCCTGTAATATATAAGCGCTCAATAAAGTAGCGGACAGTCCTCAGACTGTCCATTTGTTTACGGCACTCTCTATCCCTGGGATACTCCTTTAAGGACCGTCCCCTTGTGACTACCCTGGCCCCTTCTCTGCGTGACTGCTCTACTCTCACAGTAACTGTGCCTCTCTGGTACCTGTTACTACTCTGGACTCTACTCCTTGCCCACGTGGTCTTGGACGTCTATCGACTCATCTTCGAGCTTACCCCTCGCTCTTGAACTGGATAGTTCAACAGTGAGTCTTGACAGGGCTGGTCTCACTAGCTATATGCATTCAAGTCCATCCTAGACCTTGAACACGCAGAGAGAGGAAGGTATGTCTTGAAGGAGGAGAGCTCTTCTCAGTAGAGTGAAGAGAGACTCTTAGGGGAGGAAGGGATAGGGAGAGAATAGATGGTGGATGGTGTGTGTGTGTGAAGAGTTGATGAAATGGAGAGGTGGATGTGGTTTGAGGATTAGGAGTTGTGTGGGTTGCAGGTGAATATATACAGGAGAAGTGCAGCAGTAGCTGTGCTTTGACTGTGCTACTAGTATAGTAGGAGTCATAATAAGTAGGAGTCATAGAAATGAGGCCATGAATGAGTCAGAACCAAATGACTGTGCTGCACAGTAGGTGCACAGCATTGCACAGTCGAAACTAAGAAGTGAGTATAAAGGGAAAGAGAACCAAACAAAGGGAAAGTAACAGCAATCCAGTGTTACCTGGATGTGTATGGATCACATGATAACACAAAAGAGATCACAAGACATAAGAGATCATGAGACCAGTAAGTAAAGGGATGTACAAAGGCAAGCAGTCCATAGCAAAATGTAAGAAGTAAACGTAAAAGGAAAATGTTGTAACATCACCCCCCCATCAAGGCCCCTAGAAGTGAGAATGATGATAAGGCTGACCTACTTTCCTCCAAGGTTGGTCCGACTTCGCAGATTGTACCCTTTTTGTTTGATGATCTCCTCTGTTGGGACAGTTTGGTCAAATGTGCCCCAGTTCACTGCAATGAAAGCAGGATCTTCTGGAGTGACAGGAGGAGATTGGTGGGAGTCTGGGAGTGTCAGATGAGAAGGATGAACCAGGGAGTTGGAAGGAGTCAGTGGAGGAAGACAAATTGAGTTGCATATGTGTCATGAACCATCCTCTGGAGAGGGCCCTTGAAGGACCCTTCCTTATGATAGGAAACCCAGTCCCTATGGTGTCACCCTGTTCACACAGACAAAAGGGGTGAGTAGAGGTGTCCACAATATCATGCGCGCATTGTCGTGCAAGTGATTCTCAGCACAATTGACATACAGCAAGCCCCACTTAATGGCAACCCTTTTAGCAATAAAGGACAGTATTATAGCCTCCCTAAGGACCCTTTAGGACGACTCTAAGTGCCCTACAATAGGCACCAACACAATACTAAAGACCATACAATGTGTTATTAGACTAACTCTAATAACTATAGAACGAACTATAAAGCAATACTACATCAGGAAAAAACGAAAATGCTATGTAGCGCTATATAGCTACCATAGCATCTGTAGCAACTTTACAACCATCGAGGTTTCATGCCTACATAGCAACCACCAAACTCTATATAGCCGCCGCCAGAGTTATATAGAGCACCATTGACTACGTTTCTTTTACCAATGCTACATAAATCATACAATGTTACATCGACAACATAAATATACGGTTCTCCCCATAGTCAACCATAGTCAGGAGTGCTACGGAAGCCTATGTAGCCAACCACATGCCTATGTTCTACCAATTGCAACATTGTTATGATAAACGACTCAGGCACTTGCATTCACAAAAATGTCAGGAAACAATGTATATTTCACACATCAACGCTAACTAATATTTTTAAACTACTCGACGTCTTCATCGTTGCTCCAGTCAATGCCATTCTGATGTTCTTCGATCGCCTTCTTGACGGCGTCCTCAGACAGTGAGTTCTGGTGTGAGCGCGACCCTTCTTCAGCATCAAACTTTCCATAGACACTGTCAAGTTATTAGCACAGTTCATTTGAAGGCGATGGATACAGACCAGCCACCAGTGAATATTGCCTTCTGCAACGCCGGCAGGATACCAAGGTCCTTCGTAGCTTGGTTGAAACTTTGGAGCATCTCATGTGCATCCTCGAAAACATGCTTGTAGTCTGCCACTGTGAAGGCGACAGGGCTGTATGACCCGGTTCTCCATTCATCGAGGGCGCATTCCATCTATAAGTTCAATAAATATGGCTTAGCAAGGGCAACATTTGGAAAATTCACCGCAGACAATGTGAGCGCAATGGCAACCAGTGGGAATGGATCATATCGATCATGGAATATAACGGCAGTCAGGCTTGCTTTTTGATGAATTTCGGAACCAGACTTTGTTGATTATGTCTTGGATTGCACGGCTCTTCAAAAAACCGCTCCACCCTGTTGTTTGCTGTGGGAAACCCTGGTCAACAGCGCAACATGAAATGTTAGTACACTGACTGGCAACGTACCCGATAAACGTAGGTGAAATCACGCTTGAGCTCGGCCACTCGAGTGCGTTGGTTGGCAATGACGGTCGGATTGTATGTGTGTTGGAAGTTGAAAACAGTTGGCCACCGCGTCTTTGGCCTTGGTCTTGACATCACCGCGAAGATGGCCGGATCGCGCCAGTGATCTATGTGGCCCACATATAATCTAAACAAATAGAATGTATATATTCACTCACTATGCGCAGATGATTCACATTGGGAACCATGTCGACATCCTTCTCCTTGCATCCTGCCTTCCATGCGGCCTTGGCCCAGTTTGTTTCAGTGACCATGTCGGGATAGCTATTCATCAGTGCTGAGGTCAGCACGATAGTGAGTAATCGCAGCACTGATGACATCCTGGATGTCCTGCTCTGAAGTCCTTGGCCTTTGGGCGCCCATCGACTGAGTGTACCTGCCTGACTTTGTGCGCAGGGCCAGGGTCCAAGTCTGACAAATGGACTGAGGGGTGGGAGTTTGGGCCTTGGCAGGGGAAGACAACAGAGCTAGTGCATCCGCGTTGAGAGGCAACAGAACTAGTGCATCCACATTGAGAGGCAACAGAACTAGTGCGTCCGCGTTGAGAGGCTACAGAACTGGTGTGTCTGCGTTGGGAGACAGCAGAACTGGTGTGTCCGCATTGAGAGCCAGACCTGGTGCGTCTGCATTGGGAGATAACAAAATTTGAGTGTCGGCATTTTTGGGATGTCACTTCCTCTGGATCACCATGTTCTGGAGAAGGAGAACTGTGGGGCCTCCTCGAATATGTGTGTTGTATGCTGTGGCCAGGGTATTACCTGTTCTGGCTCATCTCCTGAAGAAATGGGGGACGAGCCATTGGCATCCTCCTTGTCATATCCACCCTGGTCAGTATAGGTTTCAAGGGAGTCATCACATTCAGTAGGGTATACACCCTGGTCAGTATCGCTTTCGTCACTGTTCGATAGGGTCCTCTGCACTTTCACTCCTTGACGTTTGCCCAGCAACCTGCACCTCTGGATGGTGGCAGGGTGAACATCTCACCACTGACTGCCATTGGAGGTGGCAGTATCACTGAGTTGTGCAAACTCAGATGTGGGCGGTTGGACCCATAAAAATGTATCTGCAAACGTGAATACCTGTGCAATGTAAATGAGTTTTGTACATACCTGAGTCATCCTCTTCAACAGGGGGACTGTGAGCATTCAGTGGGTTTTGGAGTTGGAGCTGGACATCCAGTGAATGTCAAGAAAACAGGATATCCAAATCACTTACCGATGTTCTCCCACTGCAGCTCCTTCTGCTTCCTCTTCGCCGCATTCATGGCTTTCTTGGTTGCCTTCTTAGCCTTGGCTGTCTTGCGGGCCTCCTCTTTGTCAACTACAATACATGAGTTGGTGTCATATCATGATGAGAGGAGAGTCTACTTACTCAAGACCTGCACTTTGGTTGTGGGGCAGTGTGAACGAGTTATATGTTGATCCATGAAGCTGGGTGAAAGGGTTGTGAGGATGGTTACGATACAAGGTGCGTGTGTTGTTTTTTTTTTACCTCGTGCCTGGCCATGCATCGCGTACATCAAACGTCAACATCCTGTCACATGGTCGCATAATGGATTCTGCAGAGTGCAGAAATGGAAAAAAGGAAACTTGAAGCTCCCAGTGCACACTGGCAGTCATTCCATATCAGTACAATACATGACATGCCAGAGATGCCTTCTATGTAAGAAGGCCTTCAAAACAACATGGTCTCTGAGGCTCCATCTTTCATGGCTGGAGACATGCAGCATGGCATGGCAACAACACACTGATGACGACCTGCCCCACCACATCTTTGAGGATGCTTACATAGATGCCATGCCATTCAGTCGCAGCATTTTCTTTGACCCAGAACACAATGATCACCATCAGCCATCCTCTGTGTATCACCCACTAGAAACCTCCCTTGAGCAAAATGAGCCATCAGCAAAAAGGGCTCACACAGAAACTCAGTCGACAGCTGATGAATGCCGTGCAGGGCACTATGTAGAGGCATATCCAGCCATGGTTGCTGAGAATTTAGGAACAGCTCTCACCCCATTCCAGGAGTGAGGCTGAGGTGCTACAGAAATCAGGGTTGCCTCCATGGGCACCATTTGAAGATACGGACGAATGGGAACTTGTCAATTGGCTCATAAACCGAGTCAACAAGACTGGAACAGACAAATTTCTGAAGCTGGGATTGGTAAGTCCAACTACGCACTTGGTGACTCAGTCCTAACGTAAAATATACATAGATGATGAAATGCTTCCAACTCGTGTACAAAAGCGCATACTCCTTTTTCAAAAACATCGATACACTTCTGGCAGGGTCTCTGTGGCACACAGAGACCTTCAGCTTCACTGGGGATCTACTGGACGAGAATGGAGAGCCAACACAAGATCATTTTGAATTGTGGTATTGAAATTCTCTACAATGCATTGAAGAGCTTATATCAAACCCAATGTTTGAAAAATATATATCCTATGTCCCAGAGTGCATCCATGAGGACAGCACAGGAAACACACATGTATATGATGAAATGTGGACTGCGGATTGGTGGTGGGAAATGCAGGTGCATTCATTTTAGACACCATCCCAGGTTTATCAGTCTTATGTTGCATTAGAATAAAATCCCTTCAGGCGGCGTCGTGTGCCCAGTCATCCTTGCATCTGATAAGATGCAGTTATTGGGTTTTCCAGGTGGCCATCAAGCCTACCCATTATATCTTACCCTCGGGAACATCAGCAAGAGTGTTCGCCGCAAATCTTCAAATCACACAGTATCTCTCATAGGCTACATCCCTACCAGCAAGATTACCTGCTTCTCAGACCCACAAATACCAAAGTACTGACTCTTTCATGCATGCCTGAAGAAGATACTGGAACCGTTGAAAAGTGCTGGCAGCAATGGAACAAAGCTGATTTGTGCAGATGGTGTCATCTGCTGGATCTTTCCCATCCTTGCAGCATATGTGGGCAATCATCCAGAGCAATGCCTGGTTGCAGGCTGCAAGGAGAATCGATGCCCAATCTGTACCGTGCCTGCCAAGTCCCAAGGTGATGGATTTCTATTCCCATTACGGTCCCAGCTGCACATGGAACAGGTGTTACATCTCAAGGCTAATGGCCATCACCCTCCTGAGTTCTTAGAATGGGGCTTGCACAAGGTCTTCTCACCGTTTTGGGCTGGCATGCCCCATACAGACATCTTTATGTGCATTTCCCCTGATATCCTCCATCAACTCTTTTTAGGTGTATTTTGTCACCTTTTGGAATGGTGCGCTCAGTTAATGGGTGCTAAACATTTGGACAAATGCTTTGAAGCTCTGCCGGTGTACTCAGGACTCAAACACTTCAAGCACGGTGTTTCTAATGTGTCAAAATGGACAGGGTGGGAGTATCGCAACATGTCACAGAGTCTATTGGGCGTTATTTCTGGCAGCGTGGATCCCCGGGTGGTGCTCGTAGCCTGAGCACTGTTGGACTTCATCACATACACAGGATACCGAAGGCATATGACAAAAACTCTTCTGTGCATAGAACAGGCCTTGGAGGTGTTCCATTCACACAAATGTGTATTGATTGACCTTGGAGTGTGTGAGCACTTCAATATTCTGAAAGTTCACTCAATGCAGCATTACATGGCTGGAATTAAGTGTTTGGGCTCAGCTGATGGTTTCAACATGGAAAGCTCTGAACGCCTTCACATAGATTATGCCAAGCGTGCCTTTAAGGCCTCCAATCACCACGATTACATTATGCAAATGGCTCAGTGGATTCAACGCCAGGAAGCTATGTTTATCAATAAACAATTCTTAGCATGGTCCCTTAAAACATTGTCCCCGGAGTCAGAATCTACAAATATGACCGTGTGTTTCATTACATATTCAATTGCCAAGAAACCACCCCACTACATCTCAGTTCGGACTCTGGCGATAGAATACAATGCCCTGGACTTCATTGACACATTGCAGGATTTCCTCCAGATGATTGATATACCCAGTCGATTCACCATGCCAAATGTCTACAACCAGTTCAATATCTACAAACTGATTCATATCAACTGGTCAGCAACAATGGATTCAGACATAGAATCATACCATGTCAACGCATTTCCCGAGTGCTCTAACAGTGGCCATGGACAATGTTTGGGATCGAAATTTGATACAATTCTTGTCACCAAAAGCGGAAATAGGCCTCAGACATCTAAGGGGTTTCAAGGTACGTCTCATATTTGCAACAGAATCATGATCATTTATTGTAAATGAAGGGCTTCGCTTGGCACGGATTCATGTTATTTCTGAACTCCCCAAGCACCTAGGGGCTTTCCCTCATCCATTGGCTTACATTCATTGGTTTTGTCCATTCACCAATGTGGATCCCACAACACATATGCATCAAGTCGTCCTGTCAACTAAAAACCACATGCCATATTTGGAAGTGATCAGTGTGAAGTGAATATGGCGAAGTTGTGTCTTAATCCCACAGTTTAGCTCAAACCGAGTTCCCTTGTCGTGGACAAGAGAAGGTCACCATATACAAGCCATCCCAAAGTATTATCTTGGGAGGCACCTAGATCGAAATATGTTTCAAATGTATGAGGAGAATGATGGATGAGTAGCCCATGAGTTCATAGAAATGTGGATATGGCTAGTTACATCGCACGCTTCAAGTTCCCTCAGACCAGCAGCATTCATGTGTTTGTTGATCAGTGAAGTGAGCAAAATGGGGGAGCAGGAGACTGCACAGAACTGTCATTCAAAACCGTAGCTACCAGTCCTTAAATACTGTGGCAAAGGCAGAGGAAAAGCAGGTAATCAAGAGAGCAGAGGGATAGAGGATGCGAGACAAGACAAGTAAGTAGGTGAGTATGATGTCGTGATGGAATGTGAACCAGAATCGAGGCATAAGAGATTCTACACTAACCAGAACGAGGCAAGTGTTTAGCGAAATTGGAGAGTAAGTAAACAAGACGGGATGGGAATTCATAGCAGTACAGTATATCAGTCAAGAGCGTACCAAAAGCCTATTCCTCTGACTGTGAGTCCATGAGCGCAGGGTGGCGCGACGATGACAACAGGGCAAGGCACAGTGGGCAGCAAGCACTCGGGTAGAGTGGTGATGATGAAGATGAACATGTCATACTGGTCCGTGTGTAGACGCAAGGGGGGGGGTGAGAAGAATGATTCATAGCATTTTGCAGAGGAGCGAGAATCTGATGAAAGGGGTTTGATGAGGGGCAAGAGCATAATGACAAGGGGAAGGGAAGAGTGTCGCAGGTGGAGGAGACTAGTGGCAGAGGGGATGGATGAGAACAAAAGAGGGTGAGATGCAGGCAAACAGCGATGATGTCATGCCGTAGGTCAATGCTTGGAGGAGCCGAGCTCCGACTCCAAGACCAATGGGGGAGGCGTTGAGCGGCGAGGCAAGTGACATTGGAGGCGATCGAACTGAGCCATTGTTGCCCTTCCTGGGCATAGAGTGGGCAATGTGAGGGGATGATGTCAAAAGGGGAGCACAAGATGGAAGGAGAAAGAGGGGAAAGGAGTGGCAATAGTTGGTGGGGAGGAAAGAAGGGGTGAGGCAAGAGCGAGAGAAAGGGAACTTGAAGTGCGGGAGGTGCAAGGTGCTGATACAAGTCACATCAGTTTCTGGGCCAGCGGACTCACAACACACCTTACATCAGTAAGATACATAGTGCAATATAAAAACCAACTGTCTCCATAGAGCAATGTAGCGAACCGAGTGTCTCCATAGAGCAATGTAGCGAACCGAGTGTCTCCATAGAGCAATGTAACAAAATGATCGTCTCCATAAAGCAATGTAACAAAACCGATTATCTCCATAGTCAACCATAATTTTGATCATCCTACATAGTGATATGTAGACTCAGTTTTATCTACTGTGCCTACATAAGTATAGTCATCAACTACTGGAACTACATTGAGCAATGTAGACTTACTACGATGCTATAGAGCACTACATAGTATGTTGTTGTGCTATGGTGTCTATGGTGTCTACAGAATTAAGTGGTGTCTACGGACCGGACCGGTTTTTCCTGATGTAAGGACCTTAGTAGAAGTATTAGGGTCAACTCTAAGGACCCTAATAGAACTATATAAGGGGCCTTATAGACAAACTCTATCCCTTGAACCAAACTACAAGTCCCCAAATGACCAGCCCTAAACTAACTAACAGCAAATGAATCAGGTGCTTCGCATGTGTACTGGAGCAGTGAACACGTGGACAGTAGAGGCTCTTACTCATCATTAGGAGCCCTCTTACTCAGCAGCTTACAGAGCATGACTGAGCATGCTCAGTAAGTGTACTCTGACTTCTTACTCATCCACCTATTGTGCTTGATAACAAGGTTATGACTTGTTCCCTATTTAGCAGTTCTCTTGTAGTATATAAGCACTCAATAAAGTAACGGACAGTCTTCAGACTGTCCATTTGTTTACGGCATTCTCTATCCCTCGGATACTCCTTTAAGGACTGTCCCCTTGTGACCATTCTGGCCTCTTCCCTGTGTACCTGCTCGACTCTACCAGTAACTATACCTCTTTGGTATTTGTTACTGCTTTGGACTCTACTTCTTGCCCACGCCATCTTGGACATCTATCAACTTGTCTTCAAGCTTATCCCTCGCTCTTGAACTGGATAGTTCAACAGTGAGTCTTGACAATCCATTCCTGTAGGTGACTACCATCTTCTTCTTCATCTGATCTGTCTTGCCACCTGAGGTTGAGGGTAACCTGATTGAGAGTATTGGTGGCAGCAAGGGTTTGTTTGACTTCTTTGAGGTGGCCTTGATGTTCGAGTATTTGGGTGAAGAGGAGGTGTATGGTTTGTCTCCTTTTGAGGATCTCCACCATCCTGTACCTGTATGACTTGACTCCAGCTGTAAGGGAGGGGTCATTCTCATCGTTGACAGCCCTGGAGACAAAGTTGGTGTAAGGCTGGTCAGAGAGGAGCATGTCCCATTGCTCCTCATTGGGGACTGAGATGGGCCAGGCAGCGGGGATTGGTGCAAATACTCCAGAGAAAATGGGGGCTCCCTTGCCAAGGGTAGCATGTATGAGGGGTTCTGGTTGGGCCTCCAGTTTGATGAGAAACCAGTTAGCCCTGTACATGACCCCTCCAGGGTATTCAGGGACTGTGAAGTCAATGAGGGGGTAGTCTGAGGAGGGGATCCAGTCTGGGCTATGCTGGGGGAGGCGAGGCGCGTCAAAGAATTTGGTGGCCTCAAATTGTTTGGCAAGGGAGAATGGGGATGGAGTGCATGTCGGGGAAAAGTTAAGTCCCAGGCCATTGCACTCGGATCCAAGAAGGGTTGGGGAGAGGGAGATGGAAGGTGAAAGAGGGGAGAGACAGACTCGGGTGGTGGTGTCATTGTCATCCTCATTGCACTCATAGGCAGGAGGGTTCTTGAAGGGTAAAGACCTTCTTGCCAGTTGGGGAGTAGGGGAGGCGATGGCATTGACATTGGCATAGGACAATGTTGGGGAAGGGTAGGCAAGAACGGGGGAGGCACAAGTGGGACTGGGGACAATGGACAGTAGACAGGGGACGAGTAGGTTGGGATGGGTGAGGATGGAATATAAACTGGGGATTGAGACATTGGCAGTAGTGAGAAGAGGTAGAGTTTGAAGGTGATGGAGGTGAGGAAGGAGTTTGGTAGGTAGAGTGGATGAGATGGCAAGCAAGTTGTAGAAGATGCTCTGCCATCTCGAGTTCTGGAGGAGGGTTTTTATACATGAGCTCGTCCACCTGCAGGGGAAATTGTCTTAGAGTTCAAGTATTCTTTGAGTAGAGCCGGAGTGTGAAGGTCAGCAGAATTGACCCATGAGCACTCTGAAACCAGGTATCCTTCCCAATGAACAAGGTATTGTGTCCTGCCTTGGTACTTCCTGTCTCTAATGATGGCAGCAATTTTGTATTCTTCTTCTCCTTGTACAATGTCAGGTGGTGGTCGGGTAAAGGCTTTGCCATATGCCCCTGTTTCAGTGAATGGCATGAGAAGATCCACATGAAACACATTGTGGATTTTCATTGATGGGGGCAATTTGATGTGATACAGCACTGGTGTGATTTGTTTTATCACTTCAAATGGTCCATAATTCCAAGGGGCAAGCTTCTTTGATGGGGCCTTAACCACAAGATTATGTCCATCCAGCCACACCAGTTGTCCTGCTTTCTTGGTTCTTCTGATGGTTTAATGTGTTTCAGAAGTTGTTCCTGTGCCCTGGATTGTACCTGTTCCATGATTTTGAGACATGTTTCAGCCTCAGGAACAGATATGTCTATTGTAGTCCATTTGGGAGTTGGATTGATACTAATAAGAAGTTTGTGTGGTGTGTGCCTAGTGCTGTTACAAACCAAGGCCAGGTCCTGGCTGAAGACTGTCCAGATGTCAAGACACGTACTGCTGATCACTAAGGACTCAGGAGCAGGTGGGCAAGGGTCGGAACAGACAGTACGCAGCATAAATGGTGTTGAACAGGAGGACGAGCCAAACGACAAGGAGGTACCAGATGGGGACTGGTATGTGTTGCAGGAGACAAAGGTGAAGGCTAGAGGCCAGTGTAGCAAGGTGGCTTTAAACAAGGTGGTCATTGAAGAGTACCTTGAAGACGAGAGTAGACTTTAAACTGAGCAGTCGCAGGGGAGTACCCAGGAGGATGAGAGTATCACAAATGGACAGTCTGATGACTGCCATGCTTCATTGGGGCTTATATACAGTATACAGGGTCAATTACAAAGAACTGGAACTATTCTAGACCCTTTGGTACCATCCAATAGGACTACAGAGACATAAACTTACTTGTGTCAAGTTTCAGGCTTACTGAGTGCATTACTGATCATTGTGGAGCAATGACATCATTATGATGTCACTGTGGAGCGCTTAGTGAGCCTATGAGGTCACTGTGGAGTCACTCAGTCAGCCATGATGTCATTGGAGCCTTGATGATGTCAGATGAGTTATGCAACAGTTTCTAAGAGTTTGTGCCACTGTTTCAGGTCCTTGGTGGCTAGTGACCATGTGGCTGCCACGCAATGATTACCCGATTAGGAAACAGGTGCCTGGTCATGTTATAGTGCCTTTGCAATAGCGATATCTTGTACCACAGGAGGGGTAGCCCAGGAAATGGAAAGGAGTTGGCAATGCAGAGTGAGAGAGGTCTCTCTTGAGTGAAATGGGACAATCTTCAGCCAGGACCTGGCCTTGATTCATAACAAGTGCCTTCATGTCGCCAAGTATTGTGAGCAAACTCAGCAATAGGAAGTAGTGTGTGCCAATCATTTTGCCATCCATTTACAAATTCCCTTAGGTATGTTTCTATCCAGAGATTCATCTACTTGGTTTGTCCGTCTGTGCATGGGTGGATGGCAGTGCTCAAATTTTGTTTGATCCCTGTGGCTTTACAGATGGCCCTGGCAAAGTTTCCTTTGAAACAGGGGTCCCTGTCAGAGATAATTCTCTTGGGAATTCTGAACCATGGAAATAGATTAGCCAGGTACTTGATGGCGATGCCCAGGCCATCTATGGTTTTATTGCAGGGGATAAACTTTGCAGCCTTTGAACAGCCTTGATTGACGATGGTGAGAATGGAATCATATGATCTGGATTTTGGAAGATCTGTGATAAGGTCCATTGAAACATATTGGAAGGGGCCAGCTGACACATTTGTATCAAATGGTTGGAGTGGTGCATGTTTCAGGGTGGTGATGGCTTTAGATTCTTGACACTTAGCGCATCCCTTGACGTATTCTTCTACAAAGAGGCGAAGTCTAGGCCCTTTGTATTTCCTTCTTATAAGATCCCAAGTGTTAGTGATGCCAGGGTGTCCTCCCACTGGGGAATCATGGACTTCCTTCAAGATTTCCCATCATAAAATGGGGTCATCAGGCAGGTAAGTGCATAAGGGGAGTGACTTGTGTGAATAAGCTTTGCATGCAAAAGCTTCCTGGTTATTGCCAAAGGTACAATTAAGGATAGGGGCACAAGCTTCAGGAATGTTTGCCTTTTGTAAGTGCTCATTGAAGATGTGATCAGGTAGGAGTGTGATGGCTTTGTTATGAATGTTTTCTCCTTTGTGATCAGGTCACTGTGATAGAATATCGGCAACAGTGTTGGATTTTCCAGGGATAGTTGTCAATTTGAAGTTGTATTCCTGGAGGAGGGCCATCCACCTTGCTTGTCATGGTGAAAGGTCCTGGGGTTTGCAGAAGTAGGCCAAATTGGCATGATTGGTGTGAATAGTTACTTCATGATGTGCCCCAAGTAGCCAGTGTCGATATTCTTTAAGGACAGATACTATAGCGAGTAGTTCTCTGTCATGGATATTGTAGTTCCTTTCTGCTGGTAGTAGTGATCTTGAATGATATACCAGAGGATGGATACCATCTTCAAATTGCTGAGATATAGTGGCTCCCAGAGCAAAAGAAGAGGCATCAGCATCGACAATGAAAGGTTTGTTGAAGTCTGGATTTCGAAGAACAGGATAATAGGTGAAGATATTCTTGAGAATATTGAATGATGATTCTGTGTAGTTATCCCAGACACAAGGTTTGTTCTTCTTTGTGAGCCAGACTAGGGGTTGAACGATGTCCAGATATTTGGGAATGAAGTTGCGATAGTAGTTCCCAAAGCCAAGGAAAGAACATAGTTCATGTAGATTGGTAGGGGCCTTCCAATCGTGAATTCCCTTAACTTTGATTGGATCCATCTTTATCATTCCTTTGCCAATAATGATGCCAAGATGGTCAATTTCTTCTTTGTGGAATTGACATTTCTTGGGTTTAAGGAAGAGATCATTATCTTGAAGCTTCTTGAAGATGTGAGTAACAAGTTTTTTATGATACTCCCATCCTTTGGATGCTTCTGTGTCAATAATGCTGTTGTCCATATAGATGTGGAATTCCATGTCATGATGATTGAGTTCTTCTCTAAAGATATCATTGACCATGGATTGGAATGTGGCAGGGGCATTAGTGAGACCAAAAGTCATCACCATTGGTTTGAATAAGCCCTTGTTTGTTTTAAATGCTGCCTTCCATTGGTCACCATCTTTAATGCATATGTTGTTATAACCCCATCGTATGTCAAACTTAGTGAAGTATTGTTTACTTCCTAAGCAAGTAATAAAAATACCTAGCTATCCATCAGACGACATCTGAAAGAAACCTGAGAGATACTTACTTTGAAATGGTGCGGGGTGACTGCTGAAAACACTCTCCAACATGTGTTGATGGCAGCCTTGTGACAGCTGTATAAAGGAAGATAGCAATTTGTTCTTCAACTTGGATGTGTTGTGATGATAAGATACCAAGTCATTGGAGGATCCGCTGGAGGATGATAAATACTTTTTATGCACCCCAAGCTCAGTCCAAATGCACTCTGGATGGCCAGTGAGTAGGTCCTCAACCCACTTAGCCCCAGTGTATGAAGATGTGTGATATGGGATAGGAGGACGATAGAGGGGTTCAAAGAGCTCAAGTAATGCTTGGCAGCAAAGTAGGAGAACAGTTGACATATTTAACATGACATAGAGCCATTGGCGCTGTTGGCGTCGCCATTGTACCCATTGCTGATGAGGGTTATCAGGCATCTTGAGCGAGGGAGGGGACAACAACAGGGACAAAGCGTGCAACTTTTTGACAGAAATGTTTTTTGGCACATCACATGTAATTTCACAATATGTGAAATATTTATTTGGATACACATACATGACACAACAACACAAATCATTGCTTACGCTCGCTTCACTTTCTCCACCAGATTACATATGTATCCACATGCAAACTCACGTGATGACTCCACGGATATAAGTGCAAGGTAGCCATCCACCTCTCCGATGCCGCAATTGGCAAACAGGGATAATGCTGGGACAATATCATCAGTTGGCAACCAACAACCATTTGGATATCCTTGATATCACTGGCAAGGTGTTGGACTGCCAGTGTCTGGCGTGCATACTTGGAAAGTGCCAAAAACCCAGGTACAGTATCACCTGTGAGTGCAGGTGCAGGTGCAGGTGCGGGTGCAGGTGTGGGTGCGGGTGTGGGTGCGGGTAGTGCGAGTGTGGGTGCGGGTGCGAATTCAGGCATGGGTGGGGAGAGACCAAGAGAATGGACAGTTGAGTCAAAGACATCAACAACTCTGTTCATGACCGCTGTAACACCCATGACAGCAGACACCACGGTGTCACCCCTCTGTTTTTTAGCTGAAGATGTTTCAGACATCAGGATATCATCAATGCAAGGTGATTTACGCTTGTTGGTTACGAAGTCGAATGAGGTATTTGATGGTGAAGTTGATGCCCTCCTGCTGCCGCTGACTTGAGACAAATTGGGGGTCAGGTGAGCAGGAGTAGGTGGCTGGGATGGAGCATGCTCAGCACGAGGTGTTGGCTGCGAAGCCCAGTACGCATGTTTGCCTTTGGTTTTTGTTCCTACAAGAGATTCCATGGCCTCACAATGTGGCCAGCCCTTGTGGTGGAACTTCTTGACTGCTGGTTTGTCCTACTAAAGTAAGATATTGTCAACAAATCAGGAGTTACAGATGCACTGCAACCAGCTCATCATACACTGCCTGATTTTGATTTTCTGCTGATATGTCCATTCCTGTCACATCATCCCAAGCCATGCCAGACTTATTTTTGATTGCTGAAATGGTGTCCCAGTCAGTCTTCATCTAGTTGAATGGTGTCAGTGTTGAGGTGTAGTGAAAAGAGGAAACACGTACCCTTTGCCACTTCATCTTGCACAAGCTCAGAGTTTTGAAGCCACCCTTCTTACAAAGGGACCTAATTTGACTGGCCGCCTCATTGAAGACTTGATCCTTGAACATAGCGTTGGATGTCATTTGGTCCTTGTGCTCCAAGAGGAAGTTTAAGAACTCGGCTTCCTTCTCAGTTGTCCATCTTGCCTTGATATCTGCTCGGGTTTCTTCTGCAGAAGAATCAGAGCTTCTTGACGAGCAGGTCTGCATGGGAGGTGATGATCAGGATCAGGAAAATAAAGTGTGGGGCAATGCTGAAGTGAAGGTGAAAAAGGTACTGACAAAGGGCTTACACATGTGCAATCACACACAAATATGCGAATACACAAATATGCAAATCACAAGTGAATATGCAAATCACAAGCAAATATGCAAATCACAAGTGAATAAAAATTCATATTAAAAAAAAACCTATTAGTTTATCATATATGCGATGTCACTTATATCACACTGGTCACACCAGTCACTCCCAGAAAATCCCAAAATTCAAGTTCAAGTTCGAAGTTCAAGAATTCTCGGTTGGTATCATGGGCCTAATAATTAGACACCAACTCTTGGCATGCACTTAGACACAGTACATGAGATCCCACTGTCCAAGTTTCAAGGCAATCTATGGAGAAATGGTTGAGATATGGCAGTTCAAAATTTTGCACTCAGATCACACCCAAAAATTGAAACTTCAAGAACTAAAAATTGGACCCCAACTCTTGAGCTGCACCTAGATACAGTACATGAGATACCACTGTTGAAGTCTCAAGTCAAATGATTGAGAAACAGTTGAGATATGGCAGTTCAAAATTTTGCACCCATGTTAGCACCCAAAAATCAACATTTCAGGAACTGAATATTAGGCCCCTTTTACCAACCAAGAATTCTTGAATCTTGAACTTGAACTTGGATTTCGGGATTTCCTGGGAGTGACAGGAGTGACAGGAGTGATGTAAGTGATATGATGTATATAATAAATTAATATGCATTTTTTTCGTTGTCATTTGCATATCCACATATATGGGGTTACACATGATGTGTCAGCATCAAACTTGGAGTCAAGCAGTCTGACTGGAGCTCAACATCTGGGTGCTTGCAGCCCCATTTTCACCA